>PVJH01009959.1:0-76129 GCA_004026705.1 Nesogale talazaci
AATCACACCACTCAGTACAGTGACACCCTTCCTGATCTGTTGATCCAAAGGCATGAGAAGCCCAAAGTGGCCAGGGGGCATTCTCAGCTGCCAGTTCAGTGGAATCCGTGCTGTGTTTCCAGGTGAGAGAGTTCCTTCTTTCGGGACCAGGACCTCCAGTCCCAAAGAACATAGGGTTGCTGGGACAGGAAGCAAAAATGCTGCAAGTGGGTCTATAGGAGTAATAGTGAGTGGTGCCACTCCAGTTTCCACCCCTTGGTTCCTGGACCCATGAATCCTGGATATTGGAGATACAGCACCATATACTGGCCGCTGGTTTAAAGCGTATACAGCTTCCTGGAGAACACTGCCCCAGCCTCGCAAGTTGTTGTCACGTAGTTTGCGTTGCAGCTGTGTCTTCAAGAGCCCATTCCATCGTTCTATCAAGCCAGCTGCTTCAGGATGATGAGGAACATGATATCACCAGTGGATTCCATGGGCATAGGCCCAGTGCTGCACTGAATTTACTGTAAAGTGAGTTCCTTGATCTGAAGCAATATTATGTGGGATGCCATGCCGGTGGATGAGGCATTCCGTAAGTCCACGAATGGTGGTTTGGGCAGAAGCATTGCGTGCAGGGAAGGCAAATCCATATCCAGAATATGTGTCTATTCCAGTCAGAACAAAGCGCTGCCCCCTCCAAGATGGGAGTGGTCCTATATAATCAACTTGCCACCAAGTTGCTGGTTGATCTCCCCGAGGAATAGTCCCGTACCTTGGACTTAACGTCGGTTTTTGCTGCTGGCAAATAGAGCACTCAGCAGTGGCTGTGGCCAAGTCAGCCTTGGTGAGTGGAAGTCCATGTTGCTGTGCCCATGCATAACCTCCATTCCTGCCACCATGTCCACTTTGTTCATGTGCCCATTGGGCAATAACAGGAGTGGCAGAGGAAAGAGGAGGGCCAGTATCCACAGCACGTGTCATCTTATCTACTTGATGGTTAAAGCCCTCCTCTTCAGAGGTAACCTTTAATGAGCATTTACATGAGACACAATTACATTTACTTTTTTGGCCCCTTCAGAGAGATCCATCCACATATCTCTTTCCCACACCTCCTTGTCACCAATTCTTCAATCACGTTCCTTCCAAGTTCCTGACCATCCAGCCAAGCCATTAGCCACAGGCCATGAATCAGTGTACAGTCTCACATCAGGCCACTTTTCCTTGTAGGCGAACTGAATGGCCAGGTGCACTGCTCGGAGTTCTGCCCATTGGAAGGATTTTCCTTCACCACTATCTTTCTTGGAGATCCCAGAAAGGGGCTGTAGCGCAGCTGCTGTCCACTTACGAGTGGCACCTGCATATCATGCAGAGCCATCCGTGAACCAAGCATGACTTTTCTGTACCCATCACAGACATACCAATCAAACAGCCAGATGTGCTCACTGAACATTAAAAGCTGTCACTTTAAGCGATCATGTTGTGCCAATGTCATGGAGAACAGAACAGAGTGGATGGGGGAAAGAGATAAACTCAGGCACTGCTATTGACTTGCATACTCAAGAACCAGGTTGTCATTGAGAATGTTCAGCACATTAATTGACTGAAACCATAATAATCCAAAGGAATGCTCTCACAGAATGCCTGGCAGGGCAGGTCTATGTCTTAGGATTTTGGTCTGGGAGGTCTGCAAAGTATACATCTCTGAATTTATATGTTGAGGTGTGCGTTGCACTGGAGGTTACCTTTGTATAAGGAGCTCTGGTGGCACAATCTGTTAAGCCCTGGGTTCTTAGCACAGGGTCAGGAGTTCCAGCCCATCAGGAGAAAGATGAGAACCTCTATTCCCTTAAAGACTTGCTGACAGTTGTGGAAACGTTAAGGAGTTTCTTCTAGAGTCTTTCTTTCTAGAGAATCTCTCCTTTGGTCCTGCAGGGGGACCATGAGTCAAAATGGACTTAAGGACCATGGGTTTGGGTTTTCTGTTTTTTGTATTAGTATCACAAATGTAAGATGAAGACTTAGAAAGAAATGATGTTAAGGCAAGAGATGATGAGAGACTGAACTAGGAAATGTGGGAAAAGAAGAGAGAGAATGAGAAATTTTCTTTTTAAATTTTTGGGGTTTTTCAATAATTTTATTGGAGGCTTTTACAGCTCTTAAAACATTGAATACATCATTTGTATTCAGCATATTTGTACACATGTTGCCATCTTCATTTCCAAATATTTTCTACTTAAGTCCTTGGTATAAGCTCCTTTCCCCCCTCCTTTTTTTATAATTCTTTTTATTGGGTTTTTAAAAAATCATTTTATTGCCGTTGTACAACTCTAACCACAATCCATATATCCATCCATTTTGTCAAGGACATTTGTACATTTGTTGCCATCCTCATTCTCAAAATATTTCCTTTTTTAAGCCCTAGTTATCAGCTTCTCATTTTTCCTCCCTCCCCCATCCTCCCTCCCTCATGAACTCTTGATAATTTATAAACTCTTATTATATTTTTCATGTCTTACACTTAGCGATATCTTCCTTCACCTACTTTTCTGTTGTCCATCCCCCTGGGAGGGGCTTATATGTAGATCATTGTGATCTGTTCCCCCTTGCTCCCCCCATGTTTCCCTTACCCTCCTGGTATTGCTATTCTCATTATTGGTCCTAAGGGGGTTATTTGTCCTGGATTCCCTATATTTCCAACTGTTAGCTGAACCAGTGTACAATATCTGTTCTAGTTGGATTTTTAAGGTGGAATTGGGATCCTAAGAGTATGGAGTGAGTGAAGAGAAGCATTAAGGAACTAGAGAAAAATTGCATGTTTCATCATTGCTATACTGCACTTTGAGTGGCTTATCTCCTCCCTGAGACCCTTCTGTGAAGGGATGTCCAGTTACCTACAAAAGGGCTTTGGGTCCCCACTCTTAACCTTCCCTCATTCACATTGACATGATTTTTTTGCTCTGGGTCTTTGATGCCTGATACCTGAACCTGTGGACACCTCATGGTCACTCACATAGACTGGTGTACTTCCATGTGGCCTTTGGTGCTTCTGAGCTAGGTGGCCACTTGTTTATGTTCAAGCCTTTATGATCCCAGATGTTATATCTTTTTATAGCTGGGAACCATCTGTTTTCTTCACCACAATTGTTTATGCACAGACTATGTCTTCAGTGATTGTGCCAAGAAGGTGAGCATCATGGATGCCAGGTTATTAGAGCAGCATTCTTGCCTTGAGGGAGTACTTGAGTAGAGGCCCAATGTCCATCTGCCACCTTAGGTCTTATCTTATAGATATGAGTACAGGATGCCTAGTGGGGCTTAATCAAGGGCAATGTAGCAGCAAGAAATTACTAAACCTGAATGATGGTAGAACATGATGATGAGGCAAGAGGAAAGTAAGAGGAAATAGAAGGAAAAAACAGGAGGCAAAGGACATTTATAGAGGCCTAAATAGGGGTGATGCCCCATGGCGTAGTGGTTGTGTGCGGGACTACAGCCCACAGGGTTGGCGGTTCAAATCCAGCAGCAGCTTTCCAGGAGCAAGGCTGGGCCTCCTACTCCCAGTGGGCAGTGATGCCCCCCCAAAAATAGAGGCCTAAATAAATGCATGTACATATGTAAATATATTTATGTATAATGAGAGGGGGATAGAGAGATGTTTTCGTTAGAGATGGAAATAACATGAATGGAAATAACATGGAGGAGGTTATACAGTGCTTTTAGAAGTAGATAACAAATGTATCCTCTTATTTTCATGTTCCTAGTAAAAAATACAAACCCAAGTTTATAAGTTTTGTATTATTTCTATAAGACACACTATCTTATAATTTTGAGAGATTATTGGTTATCAATTTGCTTAGTATATATCTTATTAAAGCTAGCTAATCATAATATTAAACTATTTTCATTAGCATTTCAGTGTTTCCTCACAGATTCATTGTCCTCGCTTAATCCTGTCCAGATCTCCCACACCCTCCTTTCCATCGATTCCAGACCTCTTGTTGCTCCCTCCACACACACACCCCACCCCTGGCCATGTGTTTGTCCATGCCCCTTCTCCTCCCCAATCTCGTGCCCCTGAAGGAATCGTCAGACCTGTCATTCTTTGCTCCTGACTCTCTGACCTGGAGTACTCCCTTCTTGATTTGGTTTGTTGGGTTTTTTTGTTTTTTGGGGGAAGAGGGGGCAGTCCACAATGCTTCCCCATCATGTGACTCCCTAAGTGTCCTGTGTCACTGTCTGCTTCAGTAGGGAACCAGTGTGCCCCATCCTGTTGTTGTTTGCCCAGCCCTTTCTTTGGCGCATTGGGTCTCCAGAGGGATGTATTCCTCTGAGCATGATGTGTCTGTCAGCACAGGGACTGGACCAGCTCTTTTCCTCTTCCTCCCTTCTTGTCTTTGTCCCTGTGGGTGTGGGATGCTGGCCCTTCCCCCAACCTGTTCTCTGCCACGCCCACTTCTAGGGATGGGGTCCATCTGACTGGTTGCGTCCGGCTCTGTAGCTTTCTCTTTTCTTGCATCCTTCCATTTGTCCATGCTGTCTACATGGTTGCGTGCTTCATGATAGAAAGCATTCTGGTTTCTATGGAGACAAGACCAGAAATCCCTGTCTGGGTGTATTAGTGCCCCCTTGCCTTTGCTATCCGTTCACTTTTGAACTCCCATTTATCTCCCTATCCCCTCTACTCCTTCATCCTTCTCCCATTACTGTGTTGCACCCAGCGTATACCTCCCTGGGTTTGGTTCTCCCTCCTCTCCTTACCCTACATCTTGGACCAACTGTTATGGTATAGGAGTCTTCTCTTTTATACTCACCATACTGTTTCTACTTACCTCAGGGGGCTCATGCAGTACTTATCCTTTTGTGATTGACTGACTTCACTTAGCATAATTTCCTCCAGTTCTCTCCACGCAGAGATGTGTTTCATGTGCTTGTCAGAGCTTTTAAGTGAGGCATAGTGCTCCATTGTGTGTATGTGCCAGAGTTTGCTGATCCATTCATCTACTGATGGAAATTTAGATTGCTCCCAACTCTTTGCGATTGTGAATTGTGCTGCAATAAACATTGGTGTGCATACCACTGGCTGTGGTTTATTTCTTGTCTCTTTGGGGTATAAACCCAATAGTGGGATAGTTGGATCATAGGGTAGCTTAACTTCCATTTTCATTAAGTATCACCAGACCGCTTTCCATAGCGGCTGTACATATCTACATGACCACCAGCAATGTAGAAGTTTCCCATTTCACCACATCCTCTCCAACATTTGTTGCACTCTGATTTTCTGATCTGGGCTAGCCTCAAGGGTATTAGATGATATCTCATGGTTGTTTTGATCTACATTTCTCTGATGGCTAGTGAGCAGGAGCATTTTCTCATATGTTTATTGGCCATATGGACCTCCTCCCTAGTGAAACTTCTTTTCAGTTCTTTTTCCCATTTCTTCAAAGGGTTATCTGTTTTCATCTTCTTTCAGGAAACGAGGGTATTGTAGAATTTTGTAATAAGCCCTTTGTCTGTTGTATGGTTGCTAAAAATCCTCTCCCAGTCTGTGGGTTGCCTGGATACCCTCTTGGTAAAGTTCTTTGATGCACACGTGTTTTATTCTTAGTAAGTCCAATTTGTCAATTTCAGGTTCCCCTGGGTGTGTACCCTGTCCTATTGCAGTTAGCCTTTGTATTCCCTGGATCAAGGTTCTTAGATTTTTCCCTATTCTCTCGTTAATGGTCCTGATGGTTTGTGATTTTACTTCCAGGTCCATGATCCACCTTGAGTTTGTTCTTGTGCATGGGGTGAGGTAGAGATCCTGATTCATTTTTCTACATATGGATTGCCATTGTCTCCAGCACCATTTGTTAAATAGGGCATCGCCCTCCTACTTGATGCTTTGGGGGAACCTTGTCAAAAATCAGTTGTCTATATGCTAGAGGTTTTATTTCTGGGTTTTCTATTCTTTTCCATTGATCTGTGTATCTGTCATTATGCCAGTACCATGCTGTTTTGACCACTGTGGCTTTGTAGTAAGTGTGAAAGTCAGGTAAAGCCATCCCTCCCACTGTGTTCTTTTCCTTGAGGAGATCCCTGCTAATTCCAGGCTTTTTCCCTGTCAGTATGAAGTTGGTGGTCAGTTTTTCCAGTTCTTTGAAGAAGGTTGTTGGTATTTGGATTGGGATAGCATTGAACTTATAAAGTGCCCTGGGTAGGATAGACATCTTTGCTATATTGAGTCTCCAAATCCATGAGCATGGCATATTCCTCCATTTGTGGAGATCACTTTTCATTTCCTGTAGTAGGAATTGTAGTTTTCCTTGTATAGGTCTTTTGTTTTTTTTGGTTAGATATATCCCTAGATGCTTCAATTTATTCTTGGCTATTGTGAATGGTACTGCCTTCTCTTGATCTCCTCTTCCATGGTCTTGTCAGATGTGTAGAACAGACCAATCGACTTCTGTCTGTTGATATTGTATCCTGCCACTCTTCCATATTCCTCTATCACTATTAGTACTCCGGTTGTGGAACTCTTGGGGTTTGCGATGTACAGCATCATGTCAGCGAATATTGATAATTTGACCTCCTCATCTCCCATTTGGATACCTTGGATGTCTTTCTGTTGTCTTATGTTATTTGCTAAGACTTCCAGTATATATTGAATAGTAGTGAGGATAAGGGGCATCCTTGTCTAGTCCCCTTCTTCAATGGGATTGATTTAGTCTTTTCTTCATTGACTATTATGTTAGCTGTAGGCTTCTCATAGATAATTGGAATTAACTTGAGGAACTGACCTTCTATTCCTATCTGTCTGAGTATCTTGATTAGGAAAGGGTGGCACAGGAGGGAGATGGAAGGAAACAGAGGAAAGAGCCAGAAGACAAAGTCTAAACATAGGTATGTCCATACATAGATACAATCATCTATTATAAGGAGGGAATAAATTTAAGAACATATCTATAGGTCAAATACCAGGGTAGCAAGTGGACCTTGGGACCTCACCCAGGTGCTCCCTCACTGCAAGAACACTTTGTTCTATGAATCTTGTGTTCCATGAGGCTCACTGGCCCAACATGGTCACTGATGTAAAATGGGTACATAAGCAAATATTGTGAAGAAAGCTAACGGTTTCCAGCTATCAAAGGATATATCGCCTGGGATCTTAAAAGCCTGAAGATAGACAATAGACAATTTACGTAAGAAGAGACCACACACACAGAAGAAGCACAACAGCCAGCGTAGCAACAAGGTAGTAAAAGGTCTCGGCAATAGACATCAAACGGGAACAAAAAAAAAACACATATCACTGTGTGCACACATCCCCAAGGCGCCCACTGAGGACATGTGAGATCATGAGCAAGAGTGGTGAAGAAAGCTGATGGTGCCCAGCTATCAAAAGATATAGCATCTGGGATCTTAAAGACTTGAGCATAAACAAGCAGCCATCTAGCTCAGAAGCAACAAAACCCACCAAAAAAGAAGCTCACTTGCCTGTGCGATCACGAGGTACTAAAAAAATCAGGTATCAGGCATCAAAGAACAAAAATCAAAATCAATGGAACAATTGACTCCTGATATCGCTGAAGACAAATGGATACAGAGGCAAACAGAGGAGAAGAAACGATGGTGCCCAGCTACCAAATGATTAAATGTCTGGAGTCTCAAAGACTTGAAGATAAACACTTCGCTGTTTAGCGCAGAAATAGCAAAGTCCACATGGAAGAAGCACACCAGCATATGTGATCAAGAGGGGCCGAAGGGAGCAGGTATCAAGCATCAAAGAACAAAAATCACATCATTATGAATGAGGGGGAGAGCAGCGTGGGGACCTAAGGCCCACTGGTGGGTAATTGGTCACCTCTTTACAGGGGAGTCACGGGGAGGAGATAGACCAGTCAAGGTGCAGCTGAGCAGCGATGATGTATACAAGTTTCCTTTAGTTCCTGAAGCTTTTCTCCCCCCAACCATCATGGTCCCTGCTCTACCTTACAAATCCAGCTGGATTGGAGAAGGTACCCTAGTAGCGAGGGGAGCTGGAGATATGGGGAAACCAAGACGGATAAGCACCCTCGGGTCAGTGGTTAGATTAGAGCTGCTAAAAGGGTGGAGAGAAGGTGGGGTAGAGAGATGGAACCAACTGCAAGGATATACACAGAAGCTCCTATTGTAAGGACGGGCATCAAAGGAGTGGGTTGGGGAGAGGTCAGGCAGTGTAAGATATGACAGAACATTAATAATTTATAAAGTATTGAGGGTTGATGGGGAAGGGAGAGCAGGGGAAGAGGGGGAGGGATGGAAAAGCTGATACCAAGGGTTCAAGGGAAAAGGTGGATGTTTGGAGAATGATAACAGCAGCAGACATGTGAAGGTGCATGGCATAGTATGTTTATTTATGTATTGTAAAAACTTTGTACGAGCACCTAATAAAATGATTTTTAATAAAAAAAGATTAAACTAGATATTTGTCTGTATTAATTGTCTACTTAGAAATTAGAATCCTTGATTTGGGGGAAATTGTAGATTAATTCAATGAATGAATTGAGGCTAATTTCACCATATCCTTCACAAAGACTTATATAGGAAGTCCAACTTGTTTGCTAATAATAAGATTTTCTAGAATATATGGGAGTACACAACCCAGCTATCTCCTCTTCACAAGGGGAACCAGTTGCCACTAATATTTTTTTTCAAAAATTTTTATTGGGGGTCCTTAAATCTCTTATTACAACCTATACTTTGATCTAGGTATCAAGCACATTTGAATGTCTGATTCCATCATTATTTTCAGAGCATTCTGTACCCACTTGAGCCCCTGATATCATCTTCCCATTCCCCCCCCCTTGTGCCCCCACCCTGCCCTTCCTCATAAACCCTTGGTGAATTATATACTATTACTTCAATATCTTCCATTGCCTTCCATTGCTCCTCACCCACTTTGCTGCTATTCCTCCCCCTCAGAGGGGGTTATGTGTTCATCCTTGTGATTGATTCCCCCTATCTCCCCCACCCCTCTCCTAATCCTCCTGGTATCTCTACTCTCTTTGTTGGCCCTGAGGGGGTTATCTCTCCTGGATTCCCTGTGTTTTAGGCTCTGATCTATAACAGTGTGCATGCTCTGGCCTAATCTGATTTGTAAAGCAGATTTGAGGTCATAATAGTGAGGTGAAGGAAGTATCAAAGAACTGTAGGAAATTTGTGTGTTTCATTGGTGCTATACTGGCTCATCTCTTTCCCATGATATCTGTGTGAGAGCATGTCCAATTAGGCATTGGGCCTCTCCTCCTTGCCACCAACCCCACCACCCCCTTCACATTGGTTTTGATTTGTTCTGGGTTTTAGATGTCTGATACCTGATGCCATAGACACCTCATGATCACACAGGCTGGTATGCTTCTTCCATGTGGGCTTTGTTGCTTCGGAACCAGATGGATGCCTGTTTGTCATCAATCCTTTAAGAACCCAGTGTTACATATTCTGATAGCTGGGCACCCTGAGTTTTCTTCACCACATTTGCTTATGCACCATTTTGTCTCCAGCGATCCTGTAAGGAAGATGAGCATCACAGAATGCCAGATTGTTAGAACAATGTCTTCCCATGTTGAGGGATAACTTGAGTAATCAGTGACCATTTGCAACCTTGATTCTTAGCATATAGATATGAGTACATAATTCTATCCCCCTTTGTTATATACATGTATATATGTGATATATATATTTACATTTGTAGATGCCTATATTTAGGCCTCTGTAAATGTCATTTGCCCCCTGTTTTTTCCCTCTATTTCCTTTTACTTTCCTCTTGTCCCACCATCATGTTTGGCCTTCATTCTGGTTTAGTAATTCCTCACTGCTACTGGCCCTTGATAAAACCCCATCCTATGACCTTCCTTCCATTGATTTTAGTTCACTTGTTCCCTTGTCCCTGAGTTGGTGCCAGTGAGTTAGTAAGCTCATGGAGACCCTATATGTGTTGGGAATAATTATGCTTCCTAGGCTTGTTGTTCTTCCGTTCTCATGTCTTTTGTTAATGTGTAATAGTTTTTTGGAAATTCTTTTTAAAATTTATATTATTTTTACTGTTGAGAATATACACAGAAAAACATGAGCTAATTCACCAGTTTACATGTAGGGTTCAGTCACAATGTAAGCTGTCATTTTCTTTCTCTTTATCATTGTAAATAAAACTATCACACAAATGTTGCAATTTAACTTTTTATAAGTGTACAACGTATTACCACAGATGATAATAATTGACTGTGCACTCCTATGCCTTAATTTTTTTCTATGCTTTAATTAATGTGTTGATTTTTACTACTGTTAATCCTTCTGTTCTTCCCCCACTCCCAGTAATCATTAATAAATTTTGTTATCTATAAATTTTTCTTTTCCTTTCTTTTTTTATATAAGTGAAGTCATATAAAACTTTTTCTTTAGTATTGACTTATTTTGCTCATTGTGATGTCTTCTGTAGCATATATGAAAGTTTCATATTTTCTACTATCAGAGGAATACACCATTATTTTTTAGGTATCATTTTTTGTATCCATTTGGATGTACAATATCCTTTTGGATATTATGAATAGTATTGCAATAAACATAAATATACAGTTTTCATTTGATGTTTACATGCAAGTCTTTTGGGTATATAACAAGAAGTGGAATCGCTGAGTCATGTGGTAGTTCTACTTATAGCTTGTTTTTTGAGGGGTGTGTGGGAAATACCACAGTACTTTAAACAATGGCTGCATTGTTTTGTATTCTCACTAATGATGGGGAAAGTTTCCAATTTCCTGAAAATCTTGCCAATATTTGCTATTTTCCATTGTTGTTTTGTAATCATCCTAGTGGGGGTAAAATGGTATCTAAATGTAGTTTCTATCTGCAATGAGATACAATTGACTCGGTGACAGTGGAGTTTGTCGGGGGGTGGTGGGATAGCTAATAAACATCTCTTCATGCTATGCGGATGTCATCTTTGGAGAAAAGTCCTTTTATGATTGGCTATTTGCCTTTTTGTTGTTACATTGCTGAAGATATATGTATATATATTATATTCTCACTTAAAAAAAACTCAGCTATAGGTGTTAGTTTACTGTCCAAGTTGTCATTCTCCTATTCCACTTGTGACAGTCAGGACCAGAACTGTTAGTGGGAAGTTATCAGTCCTCCAATTATCAATGTCTGAAAGTGAAGGCCTTATTCTTAATGGTTTATGTATCCAGGAACAGACCCTTTACACTATCACAGAGGGTTTAGTTATTATATTCTTGTTAGATACATGCTTTATGAAGATTTTTTTTCCTGTTCATGGCTTGTCTTTTCAGTTTTCTTGGTAAAATATTTTGCTGAACAAAAGATTTGCATTTTGAAGATATCTCCTTTATTATTTTTCTGTATCTTATTGTTTGCACTTTTGTTATTACATTAGATAATTCATTGTTAAAAGCTAGGCCTAGGAATTTTTCCTTTGCTTCTAGGTTGTTTTTCCTTCACCAGTACCAGACTGTTTTGATTACATAGCTATATACCCAACAAAATCAAACCCACTGCCATTGAATTGATTCTGACTATAGCAACTATAGATTTCTAAGATTGTAACTTGGTGCCTGTGGTGGTTCGGAACTGTTGACCTTGATGTTAGCCACCCATTGTATAACCACTATACCACAAGGGCCCTTATATGGCTATGTCATATGTTTTAAAAACAAGGAAAACAGGTTGTAGGAGTCCTCAAACTTTCTTTTCAAGGTATTCTTAGCTGTTTGGTGCTCCATTCCACTTCATATAAAGTTGAAAATTGTTTTGTGTGTCTTAATTTTTGTGATGAAGGGTGTTGGAATTTTGATAGGATTATACTGAATCTATAGATGGCTTTGCATAATGTTAATATTTTAATAATATGAAGTCTTTCAATCTATGAACATCAATCATCTTTCCATTTACTTAACTCTTCTTTAATTTCCTTCATGATTGTTTTATTGTTTTCATTGTGTAAGTCTTTCACATTTCCATTTGGATTTCTTTCTAAGTATTTTATTATTTTAAATGCTTTCATAAATGGGATTGTTTTGCTAATTCTTATTGCTGGTATATAAAAACTCAATTTGTTCTCTCTGTCAATCTGATACCTTGCAACTGTGCTATCACTCTCTACTGACTGTAGTTCATAGAGTTTTTAATAGCCAGTGTGGTTTTTAAAGTGACTTTTACCAAAACAGATCTCCACGCCTTTCTTTTAAGGGACTTCTATAAAGCATAATGACACAGAAATATTCAAGGAATGAAAATGGAAGTTAGCAAACTATTTCTGGCAAATACTAATTTTTTAAAAAGCTGGTGACGCAGTATTAATATCAGACAAAATACATTTTAAACCAAAAGTATTATAATGGCTAGAGACAATTATTAAATAGAAAAGATAGTTCATCAGGTTATTTTTGCTGATAGGAGTCATGGAATTGCGGACCCTATGAAGAGGAGAACAGAACACTGCCAGGTCCTGCGCCCCACTCACATTGTCATGGTTGAGTCTATCATTGCAGCTCCCATGCCAGTTCACCAAGTTGAAGCTCTTCTTCTTTGTCTTGGCCCCTCCATGTTACCAAGCATGATGTCTTTTCCACAATGGGTCTCTCCTGATAACATGTCCAAAGTATTTGAGAAGTGCCATCATCCTCACTTTTTAAGAACATTATGGCTGTACTTCCAAGACAGATTTATTTGTTCTTTTGGCAGCCTGTGTTACTTTCAGTATTCCTTACTAATGACATAATACAAATGCATTGTTTCTTCTTTGGTCTTCCTTATTCATTGTCCAACTTTCACCTACATATGAAGCAATTGATAATACCATGGCTTAGATCAGGTGAGTCAAAGTCCTCATAGTAATATCCTTGCTTTCAACACTTTATAGAGGTCTCGCGCAGCAGACTTAACCCAATGAAGTGCAGCATGCCATCTCTTGACTGTAGCTTCCATTGATTGTGAATTCAAGCGAGATGAAATCATTGAGAATTTCACTGGGAAAGCACATTAATCCATAGACCATATCACCTATAATATCACATTTAAAATATATAAAATAAAAGTTGACAAAATTATCAGGAGGCCTAGAATATGTATTAAATCGTTATTGAGGTATTTATAACTTATTTTTCCGAAACACTTATAAATAAAATAATAAGAACAAAAAAGTTTTACAGGACCCAACCCATTTGCTTGATGAAATGGCTAATAGAAGAGAATGCATATAAAATGCATGCATACAAAGCCTTCACAAACACCAATGAGTAAAAATTACTTGAACTAAAGTTTTAAAAAATTTTAGAGGGAACAACAAGGAGACCACAGAACAATGGACATTAAAACTCTATACATTTGGTAAATCAAAAATATATACTTTTAAATAATTCTTGAGTAAAAGAAATAATAATGACCAAAAATAGTAGGTATCTTATTTAAAATCTGGTGGGACATAATAAAAAGGGTACATAAAGATAATGTATAGCTTTTAAATATAGATTTTTGCAAGTACAGGAAGACTGACAACTAATTAGTTGTGTATTCAACCATAAGGTGTGAAAAGAAGAGTAAAATAACCCCAAACAAATAGAATAAATGAAAGAGAAATATTATAAGAATAAATGACATGTACTTTAAAGGACTAGAAGAAAAGTTCAACAAAGGAACAGATGATGCCTTTAAAGACTAACAAAATACATAAGTATCAGGCAAACTTGATTAACAACAGAGGGATCACAAAATGCATTAGAAATGACAGGGGCCCTGGTTACAGATACAATAGAGATTACTAGTTCACAGGAGAATATTTTAAATAACTTTATAACAACATACTTTAAAAACATACAGTCATGAATACAGGTGACCAATATATCCATGATACATACCCACAAATCTCTACTTACAACTACAACTGAGAAACATAATGTCTGGTTCAATTTGTTTTTCTGGAATGGAAATTCATTGATTCAACAAATACTTGTTGACATATACCATATATCGGAACTATGCTGGTTTATCATAAACTATGTTTATGAGATTGATGGGCAATGGATAAATGATTATAAGGATATCTATTTATAAGTGAAGTATAGGACTTATGAGACTTTAACAGGGGACAAAATTTTACTAGGGTAAAGGATGGATTAGGAGAGATTTCCCAAGGAAGTAACATCTAAGTTTTAAGTTGATACTAGGCATATTGGGAGATGGTACAGCATTTATAGACAGTGTAAGAGGAAAACCTGACTCAAAGTGATGTGCAGTGAAGAAACAATCAGCATACTCAGGGAAGGAGAAAACAAGGATCTGGGGTTTATTTTTAGCCATTGCTGTGTCATATAATAGGGATTTATACAAACCAAACAAATTACATTCACACATCCATGCAATTCTAAAACGAATTTTCGCTTGTTAATGGCTTTATGGAAATGTTTAAGTACTTCTCTCTAGAAAAATGATAATAGCATAGAGAAAAAGGAAACACACCAAATACATTTAGAATAGTGGCTGCTTTTAGTGTTAAAAAACAAAAACATGTGATGTGTCTTTTGAATCCTTGTTTAATTAATGGCCAGTCTAATCCATTGTGTACACACACACACACACACACACACACGCACACACATACACACGGAGAAATTCATCTTCATGTTTGTGAACTTTTCAAAGAAAGGTGATCCAACAGGATGTGGAAATGATCAAACAATGTCATTAATGTCACACACAAGTAAAATTTTGCTGAAGATCATTTCAAATAGTTCCAGCAGTGTATTGACAGGAAATTGCCCAGAAAACAAGCTGAATCCAAAAGAGGCTGTGTAGTGAGAAATCTTCTTGTTGGTCTCAGAGGGCTCTATGCTGAAAGCTGAGAAGGTCAGGAAAATACTTGTTTCATTGACTAGACAAAAGCAAATGACTGTGTGGGTCATGATAAATCATGGAGAAAAATTGCAATGAGTGGCGTTAATTATGTGTAAGCTGCATACTGAATGAGAGGCCGTTGTTCCAGCAAAACAAACATGTTTTAAAAACCAGGAAAGTTCATATCAAGATTGTAATATGAAAAGCTGGAGAGAAAGGAGCAACAGAGAGCCCAGATGGCACATTGGGGACTAATATATGCCCGCATAATAACCTGAGTCATTGTACTGTCCCTCCTCTCATGTGCATGCAAAAGCTGGACAATGAGTAGCAAAGCCTGAAGAGAAAGTCTTTGATTTATGGCATTGGTGCTGCATATAAAATGTACAATGGACTCCCAGAAGCAAGGACAAATCTGTGTTGGAAGAAGTACTGTCAGGATACTTTTTGGAAATGAGAACGGTGAGACTTTGCCTAAAGTGTACAGGGTACAGTCAGACCTGACTAGTCCCAGGAGAAGGCTATCATTCTTGGTCAAATACAATCGGCAATAAGAGAGGAAGGCCCTCTAGAATTATGGACAAAATAACTGCCACAATGGGCTCAAAAAAGGATGACTTTGAGGGTGACGTAGGACTGGGAAATGTCTCGTTCTGTTGTACCTTGGATCACTGTGATTTGAACAGACTGGAAGGCACCTGACTGACCACCACCATTACGAACAGCATTGTTGATGATGCTTGCTTCCTGAAAGGAAGTATAAAGTTAGCCACAATCACTACTTTGCTATTTTCTTTTCCTACATATTAGTTTTACACGAAGTGGCGCTCTCAATTCTAAAATACCAGGCAGAAAACTATAGAAGAGAAACCTAGTGATGTCATTCTGAATGGAACAGCGGTGTAAATCGTGCTTCTCACAGTGTGGTCTGTGGACCAATTCTAGATGAGACCATTGCAAAAATTGAGTGGTGTCCAAGAGAAAAGCACTGAATTGGAACCAATGCAAAGGTCAAAGGTGGTTGTTTTTGTTGGATTATGTCCTCTAAGCACTTGAAATGTGACTAGTTTGAATTGAGAAGTGCAGTAAGTGTGAAGGGTACACTGTATTTTGAAGATAATTAAAAAAAATAGATTGTCATCACTATTGTTGCTAGGTTCCAATAAGGAACCAGCCTAGTGGGAGTATAAAATTCCATCTTTCTCCCACAGAGGCTGGTGGTTTTGAACTGCTGACCTCGAAGTTAGCAACCCAACTCATAACCACTATGTCACTAGGAGTCCTTCTTGGCAGTCATTCATTCCATAATACTTACAATAATCTTTGCCATTAAAGTCTCTAAGCAAATTTTTTCGATTGGAAGGACAATGTGAGAGGCATATGTTATGTAACATTGAACTTTCTGGTAACCATATTAAAAACTAAACCATAGGTAAAATTTAATAATATATTTTATGTAACCTAATGTACTCACAATCTTTTAATTTTGATATGTAACCAAAATATACATATTGAGACATTTTGCATCCTTATTTCTTTTTTAAGGATGGGAATAAAATGTCTCAATATTTATGATTTGCTTGCTTGCCTATTGATATTAATCATCTTACATTCTTATTTGATTTATAGGAATAAAGATGTCCCAATATTTATACTTTGGTTACATATTGAAATTACAAAGTTGTGACTATATTGAATGACACAAAATATTTTAGCAAATTTAATTTGACTTGCTTCTTTTTATTCTTTTTTTGCCCCCCCCCCTTTATTCTTTTTAAAGCATGGCTCCTAGAGGGTTTTAAATTACATGTGTCTCTCACATTATCTTTCTAATGGGCAATACTGGTTTAGAAACTTTTTATAGCAATTGGGCACTGTGACAACTTCCAAATGCATTTTTATTGTATTTTACAAATGTACCATCAGCCTCCAGCATATTGGAAATGAAAAATAAAATCAATTAGTGCTATACCAGAGATAATTTGGGAAGCACTGTCTTAAACATTTATATCTTCCAGAGTATTCTAGCCACTGAGCTATTGTAGGAAAATAATATATTGTATATTTCTCAGAGCACTGTGAAATATCTTAAGAAAGAACTGTTAAACAGATTTGGGGTCTTTGAGTATGATAAGGGGCTTGGTAAATGATGTTATCAGATAATCCTTCCGTTATGCTTGTAACTATTTTGAGTTACATAGCATGCATTAAGAGTTGGAGCGAGGGCTGAGCCCCAGTGGCATAGTGGTTGTGCACGGGACTGCGGCCCACTGGGACGGAGGTTCAATTCCAGCAGTGGGGCTGGGCCTCCTACTCCCACCACCGGACAGCAGTGATGCCCCCCCCCCCCAAAAAAAAAAAAAGAGTTGGAGCGAATATAACAAAAACTTTAATAAGGAATGTGTTTTTATGAAGCTTAATTGAAGGAGCAGTTGGGCATCAGTAGTGTTTATTTTAAGAATAAGGAAAAGGATGGGTCAGGAAGCTTATACCTCAAATTATTTCTACTGCAGCATTGATAATATATGTAAATAACTGTCTTCCTTAGGCTCTGTTCTATAAGATTGGCTTACTTTCCCTTAGAAGGGGCTAGTTAGCACAGGACTTACAGTTTGGCACATGTGAGTTTGTGATTTACAGGACAATTTTTCTAACCAAAACCTGGACAGAACCATTTATTTTAAAACCAATATTTATTTTACAATGGGAAGATGGAGCAGATTAAAGGAGCATAAAACCATGATAAATCACCTAATCTTTATCCCATAGAAAATCTTTTAAATGGCTCTTAAAGTAATGGCAGTAAAACTGTCTCATAGAGTTTGTGTTTGGGTGGTTTTCTAGCATGTGGGATAGTCGTGTAGATTAAAATCTAATTAATGGGGAATTTAAAGTAATTCAGACATGGTCTGAATGATTCTTGTTCAATAAAAAGTTGAATATGTTTTTTTCCCTTAGTCAAGTTTCTGATTCTGGTTCATGAATAAAGAGAATTAAGTGTAAAATCCTTAGCAGTTTCAAGGGAAAGGAAAACAAATGAAATCTCTTTCAGCCTTTTAATTTAATAACCAGCTTTTACATCGAATGTTTAAGAACATTTATATTTATGTTTATTAGAGATTATCATGGAATATTGATGAACAAAGTAATTTTTATAAGCTATCTTGTTTCATGTGATTAGTTTCCTTTTATAGCTCAGGCTATAATAATTTCTGTAGTTAAGAGTAATGAAGGTACATTCTTTAAATGTATTTTTGATACCATTCTAATGACTGTGAAGATATATCACCTAGAATCTTCCAAATGATTAAAAACATTAAAGGGGGGAAATATGTATTTGAAATAGAAAGGATATTCTTGTAGTCATGGTGAATTTAACAGAATGTGACTTCAATTTTATGGATTGGAGGTCTGGATTCTGCCTCGAATTGTAGACCACAGAGCAGAGCTTGACACTTTCAGTAAAGGGTCAGAAAGTAAATATTGTAAGTTTTTTGGTCACACGGTCACTGTAACAGTTTTCCAACTCATTCATATTAATGAATTCATTAATGAATTAATGAATTCATATTAATGAATGAGTGCATGCGTATCTTTTGATGCGTGTCTCTTGGGGTCCTACATCTAGGACTATTCCCTCGGGAGGAAGCAGAGGTCTTGGCAAAGTGGTGTGTACTAGCGCATCCTAGTCCTTAATGACAGGGAAAACTGTTTATGAACTCTGATGAATTAAAAGAAATGAAAACCAACAGAATTTTAATGTGACTCAACTTTAATACAATATAATGTGCCTATATATATTTGATTGCATCATAATAAATTACTTTCAATTCTATCTACAAAATATTAGTTTATGTGGTCCAACATAACATGATACATAGATGTAAAAAAAGTAGAATAGTTTTATTCTGTTTTTTCTAGATGTTTATTACAATGAACTTACCTGAGCTCACAGGGAGAAAAATGATGCAGATGATTGAGAACAAAGAATGATTATGCCGTTTAAGTTGTAGGTACTCAACAATGGAGAAGGAGAGGAAAGGTTCCCATGTAGTCAGTCCTCCTTGCTGGAGGACACCAGGGCCTTCTGGCAGGTACTGGGAGTGGGCAAAGCCATTGCTGTGTGGTCGTACATTCAGAGAATTCTGGCCAGTGCACGCAGGGTATTCGTTCTCCCTTGGTGACTCCATCTCCCTGATGCCTTTTTAACATTCAAGATGTGCATAAGCAATTCTGGTGAAGAAAGCTAATGGTGCCCATTATCAAAAGATTTAGTGTCTGGGGTCTTAAAGGCTTGAAGGTAAACAAGCAGCAATTTAGCTCAGAAATAACAAAGCCCACATAGAAGAAGCACACCAGCCTGTGGGACCACGAGACATCAAAGGTATCAGGCATCAGGCATCAAAGAACTAAAATTTATATTATTATAAATGAGGGGGAGTACAGATTGGGGACCCAAGGTCCATCTGCAGGGGAAGTGACATCACCTTACAGAAGGGTTGCGGGAAGGAGAGGAGCCAGTCAGGGCACAATGTGGCAATAATGAAATATACATCTTTATTCTAGTTCTAAAATGCTTCCTTTCTCACACTATCATGATCTGACTTCTACCATACAAATCTGGTTAGACCAGAGGATGTATACTGGTACAGATAGGAACCAGAAACATGGGGAATGCAGGACAGATGATCCCTTTTAGGACCAGTGGGGAGAGTGGCAACACTGGGAGGGTGGAGGGATGATGGAGTAGAACAGAGGAGCTGATTATAAAGACTTACATGCACTCTTCTCCCTAGGGTATGGACAGTGGGGAAGTGGGTGAAGGGACACTTCAGACAGCATTCGACGAGACAAAATTATAAGAATTTATAAAGTACAAAGGTTTGTGAGGGAGAGGGGAGCGAGTAGGGGGTGAAAAAGGAGGAGCCAACACCAGGGACTTAAGTAGATGGAAAATGTTTTGCTTCAAAGGTACAAATGTGCTTTGCATAAAATGCATGGGTGCATGGATTGTGCTAAGAGTCATATGAGTCTCCAATACAATGATTTTAAAACACACACACACACACACACACACAATGAAACATTCAAGATATCATTTTCGCAGATTCCTAGCACATCAAATTGCTATTTGATTAGGATTTGGCTTTGCCCACAGGGCGTTCATCTACAGGAAAGGCACATACTAATTCTGACATCTGTTCAGGGGTTATATTGCTTTGTTAGATCGCATCTTTGACATTCTGCTTCCCTATGTTGATTTTGTGAACTTGTGTAACGAAATCCACCTCCCAAGAAATGGACGCCACACGATGCTCACAGACAAAGGCAGGCTCAGGCGGCCAGGCCCCAGCAAAGGAACCCATTAAGCTATTGAGATTCTTCTTTAAGCTGCTGGCCATCCCCAGACAGCCTTCCTTTCTGCGCCCTAGGAAGTTTGAGGCTTTTGGTATTTGAAACTGTCCTTTCCTAACTCTAAAGTTACACAGTTCTTCGATTTTTGTCTCTTCAGTCTTGTTCTGCTTCCCCCATTGCTGCTTGTCCCCCGGCGGGATCACAGTGGGGAAAGACAGCGACATAAGAGACACTTTTGCAGCTGGTATTTAACTTTCTCCTGGAGTTTTTGTTTGATGACATTGATTTCCAGTGCCAAAGGGCGCTCCACTTCGGAGCAATCCTGTAAGAGAGCAGGGTCCCCAGGCCTGCTGTGAGGCTGGATCTTCCTGTCCCAGCTCCAGGGACTGGCATTTGTGTGACACTGTGTGACAGGTCCCTCCCGCCTGTTGGGTGCTCCTGGCAGAGACAGCTTGCAGGAAGAAACCAGCGGAAAGGTTCTATACCTGAGAGTGGCAGACATTTTGTAAGTTCCCATGTCTTTTTCCCATCAGTTCCTAAAATGACATTTCATTGTTATTTTGATCGAAATGTTCAAACTGCACATTAAGGATAATTTTTGCCTCATTTAGAGCACCAGCCAGAATGCTCACATCTCCATTAGAGAAAATAAAGAGGCCTCTGTGCCAGACATTGCTTCATTAAAGAGAAAATATTTTCCCAGTAAATTACTGGGAACAACAGTTACTGGCTACATACAGCATCAAACCAGAGGTCCCTTCTACCAGGAGCTCTCATGTGACCTCCCTTTCCATGAATAATGTGGACCTGTGGAACTTTTATTTCTGTGAAATCATGTGGGAGTCTTCTCTTTCAAACAAATAAGAGAAAAACCCCAATTCAAGATACAGTATTTGTCACTTTAAGTGTTGTTGATTTGGGGCTGTGAGATTTCTTTGTGTTTAGAGAATTTGCCAAGAGGCTAGGCAAACTGTTCACAGAATGTGGAGGGTCTGTATTCCGTGGAGAATTTAGTTTGGAAAATTGAAAACACTTAAATTCACAAGGTGTTGATTGCATCATGTTGCCTAGCAATACAGTCACATCAGTTTTTCTAAAGTCAGCAGAATGTATTTTGGCCTCATCAAGGAAGAGTATCAGAAGTCATAAAGTTGTGGCTTTGGTTAAGAAAGAAAATCATTTTATCTGTGCATCCTTTGTATTGAAAGAAAAAAGAAAAATGTTCCCATGTTTAGTTCACGCTATAAAAATGTGCAACTTAAAAAAATGTACAACTATTTTGTTGACTATTTAGAAGTTTATGTGAGGGAGGGGCCCTCTATTTATAAATCTTTTTTTTTAATTTATAAATCTTAATGCTAACAACAAGATCATTAATTTTGGAAAGATGTCAGATACCATATCTGCAGGGCCTGGACAAAAGATGATTCGTTTTCCATATAAATAGTAAGGTATGTCGTAAAAACCAGAAGATAGTCATGCAGAAAGGAGAAAAATGAATGTAGATCAATAATCTAATTTAGGTCTGAGGTGGCCAGGACCTATAGTGTGGTGCATAATTTTTCAATGACTAAAACCTTACCAATTAACCTATCATGTCTCAGGTTTTATTGACCAGGCCTGGTGTATTCTTTGTTTTGCTTAAGGAATACCTTATCTCAAAGTCTTTAACCTAGCGCTGTGTATTAGCTTACAAGTGGCAACCAAATATGCCATTATAGCTAAAGCCTTAACAACTGCTTTTATTTCCCTGGCTAAATAGTGTAAAACTTTCTAAAGGGAAATGGTAGGAAATGAATGCTGGCTTCGTGGTTAGGCTCATGAGTTCTCACTTACTTATTAGACCCTTAGCTTGCTACATTGCTTAATTGCTTAGTAAAAGTCGTATTTTGATGTATTATATATCTCAAACCCAAACCGTTGCCATCAACTTGATTCCAATTCATGACAGTGCCATAGGACAGAGAGATTTTTACCACTGGGTCTCCAAGCCCGGAAGCTTTACAGATCCACAGAGTCTCTGATGAGTTCAAGCTGCCAGCCCTCGGCCTATCAGACAAATGCTTTAACTCCCGCACCACCAGTACTTTTTGTAAATTGAACTGTTTACGAGAGTAAAAGGCCCCATCTTTCTCCAGGAGTGGCTGCTGATTTCAAACTGCACTCCTGGCATACGAAAGTCCAGCGTGTAACCGCTATGCCAGCAGGGCTTCCACTTACTATGTAGAATGTACATGTTTATTCATTTTAATGGAACTAGATGCCTGTTGGACTAGAGACCCTGCCAATTAATCAGGAGACACGTGATGAACTGTGCAGTGATGGCCTGACTTTCATGTTCACTAATTACTCAAGAAAGCTCAGGGATAAGGCCCACATAAGCAGTAAGCCCAGTTTGCACTGGCAGAATCCGTCCGGTGTTCATTTCTTCATGTGTGCTGTGTGCCATGGACTGAAGATTGGGTGGTGACCTGTGTTATCAGCCCGTCTGCAGAAACCTTGCAGGATGAGAGAGGAGCGTGGCAGAATTGTCAGGAGAGTCGCAGAGTGCTGCTCCTGAACCCTTCAGAAAGCTTCTGTTTGCTGGACTCTCCAGAGTATGGAGAAAGCAAATCTTCTCTGCATAAACTTTCCGTGTTTCCTGGAAACGTAATCCAGCAAATTCTAATGGCCACTGAAGCAAACGTTTAGCTTAAAGTGGTAAAGTCATGGCATCTTAGAGATTGATGGATGCCCCTTTTGATCTCTGGTCTCACCTCAGGAAAGCCCAGTGCCTCCAGGGGAAGATGTACCTTTGAGAGGTCATTGTGGATAGTTTGATAGTTTTTCAAAAACTAAAGTTTAATGCCATGAATATTTCTGCTTTTGCTTCATTTCTGTATCATGGGTAAAATCCTACCAATCTTCACCTGTTACTTACAATACTCATCAAAATTTTACATTTATTTATATGTGTTATTGGTTTTGTTATTAATGAATGGATTAATATTATTATGTCATCCATGATAGATGCACATTGCATGACACAAGCATTATGCCTGTTTTTGTCAGGTATTTTTTCTAATATTATCACACCAGTAGGCAATGATTACATGAGCACCCCAATTTTTTCTTATTTCAAAAAACTTGAGGGGAAAATGCATAGATTAAACCTTTACAATATCAGACAGCTTTCAAAATTTTGTGAAAAAATTCCATTCTCTTTTAAGTCTGTTTTTCACAACCTGTGTATTAGTTTAACTATTTGATGGCAACTTCCACGAGTCTTTTCTTACTTAATTTCTTTTCATCTCTGGGTTAAGATCTTCATTTTTTCCCTTAACTTTCTTTACAAACTGAAGTCATTTCTCCTCAGTGTATCCCATATTGTATCCCTTCCAAAATAGATAAAAGTTTCCCTTGCATAAGAATTCATTGTATGCATTTTTTCTGTTGGTGAGCATGAAGCAACTCACTCTGTGTTAGTGCACATGGTGGCGTCATCTGGGAAGGTTCTCTCTGGTTGCAGAGATTTTTTCCTAAAATAAGTTTCTTTAGAACCTCATTTTTATTGTTGTTTGTTTTTGGTTTTTTGATGGCCAATTTAAGAGAACAGTGATGCGACTGTGAAATTTTATTTTCTGCTCAGAAAAAAATGCCACAGAAAATGTTCTGATGTTGAATACAGTTTACAAGGACAGTGCGATGGGAAAATCACAAGTGTACAAGTGGTTTTCCCATAACAAAAGAAGTGAAATGTTGATTGTTGACATATATCATTCTGGATATCTGTCAACTTCCCAAATGGGTGAAAATGTTGACTAGGAGTTCATTCTCCCAGATCAGACTGTTAATCAAGTTCTCCATTTAGAGGTTCTGAAAAGATTGCGAAAGTGTGTGTGACCAAAAAAAAGGCCTGATTTGTGGCAGATAGGGGACTGAGTTTGCTACCACCACAGTGCATCTGCTTATGCAACCATTTCAGTGCACCAATTTTTGGTAAAGAACAGCATGCCTCGCCTGTCCCATGCACTTTACTCAGCTGACCTCATTTGTGTGACTTCTTTTTCTTCCCACAAATGAAGAGGGACATGAAAGAACAGCAATTTGAAGATGTAGAAAAGGTGGGAAAAAAATGAGGGAGGTGCTGTCAGCCATGCAGACAAATGAGTTTGAAAAATGTTTCCGATAATGGAATTGCAGATTTTAACAATGTAATAAGGGTGATGGAGAGTACTTTGAAAGTGATAAGGTTGTTTTATTTTTTTTAACTTTGGTACCCCACATATGTGAATGTATATGTACACAATGTAATACATGTGTGTGAATATATGTATATAATTATAATTACATATGTAAGATGATTTTTAAGTAGAAGCAGAAAGTTTTTAAGACTTTAGATAAACCTGAAAATGGACCCTTTGATGTACCTTGAGGGATAGGAAAGTATTATCTATGCAATGTGGAGATAGCCAATGAGGCCTCTGTGTGGGCATGGCTTTCTCCTGAGAATTCTGGGAAGTCTCACAGTATTTCCTAATGGAGAGGAGAGACTGGATTAGGTCTCCAAGAGACAAACTACTGACAAGGTGAGCTGAGAGCATGCTGCTCGATCCTGATTCCTGGAGAATGGAGGAGCCAGAGAAGAGGCCACAGGGGCTTGCCCCGATGGAGCCAAACCTCTGGGGCTAGGGAAGCCACATGGAGACTCCTGCCAGTGCTGAGATCCTTGGGAGGCCACGGGACCCTGCAAGTGCTGAGATGCTTCCCTTGCCACCGGACACACAAGACTGCATCCACTCGCTTGTGATTGTCTTGGTGTCATCGCATGTGCTTCATAAGTTGGAAGGAGACTTTATAGACTGGTATCAGATATATGGGCTAATATTGAACTTATGACTTTGGACTGGACTGGGTTGAGATGCTTTCTCAATGTTCCATTCTTCCTGTATATAAACCTTTCCTTTATATCCATATGCGTGACTATGAATTTCTTTCTTCAGTCCACCCAGACTAGCACAAAGTTAGAGAATACCTTAAGAAAAGACCTGACAGACTTACAGCTAAATTATTTCTGACATTGACATCGTAAACTAAAAAAAATGCAGAAAAGAGAAAAAATGGAGTCAAAAGAATCTCTGAAACTTGCACTTATATTTACAATAGCTATATTTAAAGAAGAAATGATTAAGAATTGAAAAG
The DNA here is from genome assembly GCA_004026705.1 of Nesogale talazaci. Classification (NCBI taxonomy): domain Eukaryota; kingdom Metazoa; phylum Chordata; class Mammalia; order Afrosoricida; family Tenrecidae; genus Nesogale; species Nesogale talazaci. The sequence continues at coordinate 25,384 of PVJH01009959.1, forward strand.
AAAATTTCAAATGGTGTTTCAAGAAGGCAAGATCCAGTTTTATAATGAAATATGCAAAGGTCTAAAGTTAAAAAACTAAAAGGAAAACACAGTTGCCATTTTTCAAGCTTAATGAAGTAAAGAAAAAAAATTCCAAGCCTTTAATTGCTGTATTGAAGGAGTCTACAGGTAATATATCTAATGATGTTTATAACATTGAAAGAAGAAGAAAGGAATGTGCAAAGTCACTGTACCAAAAAGAATGAGTTGGCAGTCAGCCTTTCCAAGAGGTAGCTTGTGATCAAGAACCAGCGGTACCGAAGGAAGATGTCAAAGTTGAACTGATAGTTGAAAAGATTCAGGAACGGGAGGTATACCAACTGAGATTTTCAACAAACCAATGCAACTCCCACAGCACTCATTTATAAGAAATTTGGAATCAACTACCTATCCAACTGACTGGGAAAAATCCTTATTCCAAGGTCTGTTCCAAAGAAATGTGGCTCAGAATTTTGAATAGTATTAATAATACTAAATACACAATTAAAATCATGCTAGCTCAAACACCCAATGTCATCCAGTTGTTTTTGACTCACAGAAGCCCTAAATAGAATTTCTGAAACCTTTAATATTTGTGGGAGTTGAGAGCCTCATCACTCTTCCTCAGAGGCTTGATTTGATTTGATTTGAACCACCAACCTTGAGTTATCTAATCCACGGCACCACCAGGAGTGGCAGTGGTTGTAATTGTATATTTGACATGGAATGCCAGAAATTCAACCCAATTCAGAAGACAATGTGGAGAAAGGATATCATTGCTGACATCTGATTGATCTTGGCTGAAAGCAGACAATGCTAGAAAGAAGTTCACCTATGTGTTCTTGATTAGGCAAAGTGACAACTGTGTGGAGCAGACAAATTATGGATAGCTCTTCATAATTAACAATGCAAATTATTATTGTGGATATCTGAAACCTGTGCATGGATAAAGGGAAAGTCATTCAAGCCATGCAAGGGGATACTACATGGTTTAGAATAAGGTAAGGATGTATCAGGACTAAACTCTTCACCATACTTATTCAATTTGTATGCTGAGGAGATGATCCAAGGAAAATAGTGATTATAGCATGAACTTCCATAACAAAGAACAAATCTGCCTTGGAAAACATATGGCCAGAATGGTCCTTAGCTTGGGATGGTGAGTGTGTCTCATGTCGTTTGGTTATATCATCAAAAGGGCATCAGTCTCTGTAGAAGGACAGCATGCTTGATAAAGTAGCGGGGCAGCAAAAGAGAGGCAGACCCTGAGCAAGACGCAATCCTGGACTCCGGCATGGCAGTGACAATGGTGCGCCATGTGGAAGTGTTTTGGACTGCTCTGCCTAGGGTTACTCGATGACCTGAGCTATTGATGGCACCAAATAACAACACACTGCTCACAACAAGGTTGACAGTTTGAATCTTCCAGTGGATTCATAGAATAAAGCTGAGGCTGTCTGCTCCTGTAAAGACACCGAGTCTCAGAACTCCAGGAAGCAGTTCCACTCTGTTCTGTAGAGCCTCTATGCTTGAGAATGGATTCAAATCTGGGATTTTGTTGTTGTGTAACAGCGACAACATATTTAAAAAGCACTAGTGAGGATTATCAGATAAAGTATGTCTTTGACCCTCAGTAGGTATCTTAAACAGTTACTATTACACTTCAGTCAATTCCTGTTGTAGTCCTCTTCCAGTGGCCTACCCATTTGACTCTCAGCTGCAGCACAGACAGTGGCTCATATTTTCTGACTGAAAATCTATCCTGGCTAATAAAGGCAGAGCTATTTTAATTTCTTCCAAGTTCTCAGTCCTAACGGGTCTATGCCTGACCCCCTGTTTCTTTCAACTTTCACAAACAGAGGATCCAGGCATTTCTGTCCACTTTGGTAGAACTGTACAAGAATCAGGTTTCAACACATTCTCCCTTTAATAGCTCTCTCTCTTTTGGTCTCTATTTTCTGGTATTTCAAAGGGAATGGATTTCCCCAATCCCACCTGGAAAACTGACTACTCATTTCATTCTGGTCAAGAGCTCTCTCAATAGGTTTACTGCAGATTGCTGCAGCTCCAATCACTGTTTACAATCTGATGGTAAGTCGGAGATTAAACCTTGTCATCACCTACCATATATATTTAATTAACTCCAAATTAAGCAGTTTCTGTTAAATCCTACTCTTTCACAAGCCCCGGGGAGCTACTAAAATAGTGCCGTGAATCTTGATAGATTCCGGGTCGTGCCCCTGGATAGCAGGCCCTGGTTAGCAGCCACTCTGAAGAACAGCACTATTTGATCTTTACTCAAATGCCTGCAGGCTGAAGCAAGGGCGCCAGCTAAAAGAATTATAAAGGGAAGGGAAGAACGGAGGGTTTTTCTAGTCCTAGAAACATGTTTTCTGTGAACTGCAGAGCAGATGAACAACAACAGCAAAAAATGTTTCAGAAACAAAAAAATTCTGTTCCTATTGTTTAAAAATAGCTTTTATTACAAAGGTATTGTAGGTCATTCAGTCACATACACTGTAAATATTCAAAGAAAGAGGAGGAGGAAAAGGAAGGGAGGGAGGGAGAGCGGGATGATCCCTACTCTGTATACATGCATTTAAAGTAAGGTAATCTGTCCAGTTTAATAAACAGTAGATAGGCATGGCTTTTTCAGCATTTAAAATGCAAAGAGTCCAAAATATATGATTCCTGGGTGGTTCAAACTGATAAATTTTTGAATACTAACCCAAAAGTTGACAGTCTGCACTCACGGAAGCAGAAAGCACTTCAGAGGAAAGACCTGGTGATAGAATTTTAAAAGGTTAACAGGCTCTAAAACCCTAAGGAAGTTATTTTTTCATTGATCCAAATTGACTTGATGGGAATTGTATTTTTTTAAGTGTAACGTACATACTAAATTTTGATAACTTTTTTGTATGAGAGCAGTTTAACATGCATTATTTATTTTTGAAATGTTAAATATAGCGATTTAAATACAATATATCATTAAATAGTTTTCACAATTCCTTTAAATGTTTTTAATGTGATTACTGGAAATTTTAATTACCCATATGTCATGTGTCATATTTCTGTTGTGCAGTATTGTTTACACATTTTTCTTTGCGTATATTTGATGTTTTTAAGAAAAAATAGTTTAATTATGTGTGCGATTTTTCATCTTCCACTTCCAGTTAACATATTGTGACTGTGTCATGCCATAATACCTAAAATACAGTAGTATTTTTCATTGCTATAAATGCATAGAATAATATTTTATGGTATAGACACATCTAAACTGGAGCAATCCTCTGTCATAATACATGAGTTAGTTTAGTACATATTGTTGAATACATCACTCACTCACTGCCATCAAGTCAATTCTGACTCATAGTGGCCTATAGGAGAAGGCAGAACTGCCCTTCTTGGTTTTCAAGACTGCAACTGTTTATGGGAATAGACAGCCTCATCTTTCTCCAGCAGAACGGTCAGTGGTCTTCACTCACTGACCTTGTGGTAGGCAGTCCCACATGTCGCCACTATGCCACCAGGGCTCCATCATACACGTTCATTTTCTCCACTCTCTATCTCGAATGAATGTAAGACGCTGAAGGCAACAAATGCTCCAAGAGCAAAATATCAAATATAGCTTTCTCCCCATTTCTAGCTCAGCCTACCACTCACTCGTTTCCATTTCTGCTTGGCACAAAGTCAGTCCTTAGACTCTCAAACTGACCACTACTCTACTGGTCCTGACTTAGTGCAATCCAAGAAGACAGGGTCGAGCTACCCTTGTAGGTTTGTAAGATTCCTGTTGGGGGTAGAAAACCGTCTATTTCTCCTGGGAACCGACTCGTGGTTTTGAACAGCTGATCTTGTAGTCAGCAGCCCAAATCATAACCATTGCACAGATAGATGATAGACAGACAGATAGATACCCATGAACATACTTGTGACTATGTCTTTGGATTAATCCTCAACTGTGCTCCAAATTTTGTTTCTAGAAGCCAAATATTAGCTCGTAGAGTTTAAGCAAATTGCTATCTGGAAAGTTGGTACAGATTCCCCCCTGCGACTTGTGGGACTGCTCCTCCGCCCACATCTTTGTCAGATGAGGCTGTGTACTTCTGTAAAGACGGGCTACTCTGTCCTATCGTGGTGCAGTGTTGCTGTGAGTCACAATCAACCCCAGGGCAGTGCACAGGGACGCATGCAGGAGAGAGGCTTCAACAGATTCATGGCAAAATGTCATCTTTCAAATCTAGTTTTCTTTGAACTTTCAGAAACACACACACACACACACACACACACACACACACACGCTATAGGCCCAGATTCAGGAACATGAGCGTCTGTCTGCACCCGCAGTGAAGCTAGGATGGGAAAGTGGGGTGTCAATAGCGAAGACTCCTGCCTACTGTCTCCCGCACTCATGCTGTTGGCCTTCGCCCGGTTGCAGAGTACATAGATGTGAGCAGTTCAGTATGGAGATGCCTGTGCAGGAAGGGACACCAGCAGTGCAAGGAAGCGTAGGAGAGAAACCAGGAGAGACAAATGGAGAAAAACCAGATCCCCAGCTCTGACAAGGAACTTCCTCTTTTCTGAGCCTTGGTTTTTTTTCTCATCTGTAAAATGGTCATTGTATAAGGTGACCAGACATCCATTTTTAAACAATTTAACAACATCCTGCGACTTTTTAAATTTAAAACAAATATATTACAATACTATTTTTGCCTTCTATGAAAATTTATGTTGCTCCATATAGACCAAAATTTTAATCAATTTTTAATAACCCCCCCCTCACCCCGGTCAATGGTGTCCTGCTTAAAATCTGGTGGCTTTATTTTCTTCCGATGTTTACAACAATGAGAACAAACGAAGAAGGGCACGGGCACAAAGGCATTTTCTTGACTTTTGATCATCTGTGACTAGGACAAACTCACTTCTAGCCATATTGTCTGTTTTTTATGTCATGTAAAATTAATCAAAAAGATGGGAAAGGAGAACTGTACCCCTGACTGTCCTGCTTAGACAACCGGGAATGCTGTGCAACCCCCAGCCAGGTGGCCATTTCCCATTGTGCTTTGTGCAGACAGGCCCCTGTGAGCTGGAAAAATCCATACAGTTCATCACATGGTCAGATAATTAGGCCACATGCTGTTGACTGTGCTCAAAAATAGCCACTTAAGTATCTGTTTATTATTTTTGGCATCAACTGGGAAACTTGGAAATACTCATTGCCAGTGCTTTCTATATGCTCTTTTTTTAAAAAAAAAAAAAAATTAAGAGCGTTTAATAAAATGGCTGAACTGTCAGCTTTAGTGAGCTCTTCCAGAGACAAACCTGAAAAAACGAACCCCAACCCCAAACTCAACACTTATAAATCGGGATCTTTCACAGGTGTGCCCTGGAGCGTGAAGTTTGGCTCAGACAGAGTTAATTAGTAAGTAAGAGCAGAAGCTGGCAGCTTCTGAGGCAACTTGACCCCTAACTTCCCTTCACTTAAAGCATAGCAGTTCTACAATGAGCAGGTTTTAGAACTAAGAGACCCTGAAGTGTCAACTCTCTCCACTTTGTGTGCAGAAAAAGGAAGAACAGGCTAATAAGGTAAAACAAATAGCGATATTCCAAATGTATGGATGTTGTAAGTTCCCAGGAGCCCTGGAAGAGTCATCTCTCTTCACTGCCATCAAGTCCATGAAGACTCAGAGTAACTGCCCGGGACACGGTAGACCTGTGAGACTAACTCTGACAGCAGCTAGTGATTTCAAACTGCTGGCCTTGCAGTTAGCAGCCCCACGCCCAACCACTAAGCGGATAGGATATCAAAGAAGAAAAGCAGTTGGCATCTCCTGAGCAGTTCACGTTTCGAAATGCTTTCCTTTATCTCTCTTCATCCTCACAGAGGTCCTTTGAGTGGTCTGTGCTTTCTTCAGTCAGTTGATGAAAAATGGAGGCTCAGGAGAGGAAGCAAAGTACCCGTGGTCTCATAGAGCACGTTGCAGAGGTAGCGCTGAAACACGCAGCACTTGGTTTCAGAATGTGAACCTTTAACTGCTCAGACACCTCTTCTTGTTTAGAAATCTTTGAAGTCACTGCAGGTGCTAAATCAAATAAGCTTCTGCAGGATATGCAGACACCAACTTTATTCCTGTGACGTACTTGCAGATTAGAGACAGAAAATTTCATTTATTACTAGAAAAAAAACTGCTTCCTAGCGGATCTGGACATCGAATCTAGCTCCTGGGTTGAGCTCAAAGAGTTCGGTGGCCTATGGAAATATGGCACTTATTGGATATTCAGTTAACATTAATAATTTCTTTATTTTTAATGACAGAATGGTATTCAAAATGATGGCTTCTCCTAGTTACAGCATGTGTGGGAAGGTATCTTCAATTGTACATTTATTGTCTGTGAGAGGATACAGACTGGATTCCAGATATTTCCTTGCCAGTTCCCGTAGTGATGGAGGGTGGCAGAGAGTTCCCTGTCAGAATGTTTCTGTAAAGAAGGTAAGTTGGAGACATGTCCGTGGTGTCTGACTGTTAGTGTTTGTGGTCGCGGAAGAGGAACGGCAGAGACAGGAAGGCAATAGCTCCTAGATTAACATGATATGCACATGATCAGTTAAACCAAGTTTCTAGAATTGATAGGTCATCTCTGAAATGATGGTGTTGTTGTTAAGTGCCCTCAAGTTAGTTCTGACACACAGCAACCCTGTTCACAGAATAAAACACCGCCTCGTCCTGCTCCACTCTTGTGATTATTGCTATTTTCAAGCCCAGGGTTTTAGTCTGTGTGTCTGTCTTGTGGTGCATTGTCCATTTCCTCACTGGCCCTTTACTTTACTAAGCATGATGCCCTTTTCTGGAAACTTCTGTGTCTTCATAGAAAGTGCATAAGATATATTCTGGACTCTAAGTAACATTTTGGCTGTACCTTTTCCAGGGCAGATTTGTCCATTCTTCTGCAAGTTCAATGCTGCTTCACAATGCCACTATTCAACTGCAACATATTCATTGGTTTTCCTTATTCATCATTCACCTTTCAAATGCGTGTGAAGTGAGCGGTGATTGCCATGGATGGGGTCAGGTGCACCTTAGTCTTCAGTGCACACTTTTAAACAGGTCTTGGGAAGCAGATTTGTCCAAAGCAATATGACAACTGATTTCTTGACTCCTGCTTCCATGAGCATTTGATGAGGGTCCCAACAAAAGGAAAACATCACTCATGCTTTTGCTCATAAATGATAGGGGTATGGCACAGTGTTGTTTATTGGAACATTTGTCTATTGGGCCAGTGGAGAGGATTTGTGTTTTCTTTTCATTGAATTATAATCAATACTGAAGGTCACAGTCAGTCCTCCCAGCTTTCTGCAAACTAACCTATGTCATCTGCAATCTCGTGGGTTAGTAAGAAACCTTCTGATCTAGTGCCAGGATCTTCTTGGTGTTGTCCAGTTTCTCTAGACTATTTGCTCTACATAGAGAGAGAATAACTGGTGACAAGATACAATCTGGACACACACCTTTCCTGATTGTAAACCACGCAGTGTCCCCTTGTTTAATTCATGTGACTATTTCATAGTCCACTGAAAGAAAAATACATCACTTGCTTCCAATGAAATGTTTCCCTGCAAATGCAGTGGTTTCCTCCCTACAAATGAGCATCTACTAGATGTTACATATCCTTTCCTGAAAGAGTTTGTGAGAATTGTTTTGCAGGTTCTAGAAAGCAGCAGAAACATGAAGACGGAAGGTAATGTGTCCCCGTTGAACACTGAACTCATTTGCTAAGGGCCCAGGACACATTTATATTTCTTTTTTATGGTAAAAGCCAAGGGGAGAAAACTCTGGAGTTTTTACAGTTTCTGTATTTGGTGCTCACATGGGAAGATGAAGGTGGTGGACTAATTTATCCTCTGAACATGCCCATACGATCAGGAATAATTACCTTTCTGTACATCTGACGAAGCTCAACAGCATTGCCACGGATAATCTATGGGAAGCCATTTGGAATCATTTTCAGAGAACCTGCCATGGGTGTTGAGCTTATTTATTTATTTCTGTTTGAGAGGCTCACCTTCCCGTACTCCCTTTTAAGGCTTACCTTCTGCATAATGAATGAGGATGAGAGGGTATTTCATTACCAGGTATCTCCCCACTGCAGGCACTGCCTGGAGAAGTTTCCCTGTTTGGCTCCAAAACCTCATTTATTTTCCTGCGCTTTCTATATAGGCTGAGCCTGGGTGACTGCATTATTAAACTGCCATTACTATCCTCCTGATGTCTTGCTTCGACCTCAGGCCGAGTTGGAAGAGTTAGTGGCCGATGGAGAAGGTGATTTCTCTCTTCTCACACTGTGCCAAGTGAACTTGGCCAACCTGGGTCTGTACCAGCACTAAGATGCTAAGAAGTCAAAGGAAAGAACTGACTGCATCCATGACAATTTTCCTGCCATAAATAAGGAATGGAATAGACTTTTCCTTTTAAGTCTGTTGCTCTGAGTTTGTGATGAACTGGACAATTCTTTTTTTTTTTGACAATTCTTAATTGTATTGGGGGCAGCTTTTGACATTTTGCGCTATTTGACATTTTAAAAGTCCCGATGTTATTTCAAAAGCTATAATGTTGCAAATGTGTTTGCATGAGATTCATTTACGATTTACACAAACTTTCGAAGGCTATCTTTTCTTAGTAGAGGTTTTAATTCAATGCGTTTGTTGGCCACCCCACCCCTCTTTTATTAAGGTGCCCTGGTAATGGAGAGATTTAAAGTCTCAGAAACACTCCAGGGCAGTTCTGTTCTCTCCCATGGGATCTCTATGGAAGAGAATGAACTTGCATTGGCAGTGAGTTTGTTCTGGTTTTTTTTTTTATCAATTTCTCCAATTTTTTCTTCCTCATTCACTTATGAGACCCTGTTAATGCATCCAGTGCATTACACTGGTTACATTGTATTTTCAAGGTTTTACTCTGAACCAGAGCCCTGTTCTAGTTGTGTTCCCTACATCACTCCCCTTGGCCCTCACCCCAGCCCTGGGAGGGAGCGCTCTTACTGGTTTCATTTGGGAGATGATAGACAGACAGTTTCCATCAGTAGCTGAAGATCCCGCAGTGAAGCTGCGATTCCCTCCAGGTCCTCTGAAGCCTCTTAAAACTAAGAACTCCATGAAACACTAGGAACAAGGAAAAGAGAGGAAGTGTATCCCATTTCTTGGGTGTTTGGGGATGCCTTTCCTTATTATCAAAAACTATTAAGAGTATCACTGGTATCAGTGTGTGCAGACCCACTATTATCTCCTAAAAAGGGAGCAAAGTCAGCTGCAATTGCCATTTGGAAAGTCTGATGTATTGTCTCAAGTATGTGTACAGCTTTATAACTTTATTTAGATATTTCTTACTTGGCTTATAATTTTTTTCATAACATGCCCTATTCTCCTCTGGGGTCTCAACTCATGTCTTACATGCTCGTATCAGAACATCAATATCGTTTCATTTCAATTGGACCACTTCCATTTTTCTCTGGATTAATATGTGGGAAAACCTTCACCCAGCTGCTACACCCAAAATTCAGAAGGCATCCTTGAATACTGTCTCCTTTTCACCCCTGTCTCTGGCTGTATCTCTTTCCATCTCTTCTAGTGATTATTTACCTGACCATGATTTATTCCCCCCGCCCCCAAATCCCCCTTTACTCTTCCGTCCACTGGTCTTTTTACAGTTTACTGAACTTTGAATGCTTTGTCTTCTGTGGGGCTTTAGTACATCTGTTCCCTCTGCTTAGGACACATTTCATCCAAGTTTTACTTTAACTAATTCCTATAATGGTTCACAAGAGTATAATCTGAATATTATCTGCTCAAGGAGGTTTTTTACTGCTTGTTATTGTTATTACCACAACCAGGGATTACCATCCCCACCCACCTCCAACCCTGTTTCTGCCTTCACCAAAACCAAACTCATGGTCATTGAGTCAATTCTATGCACAGTGACCTGACAGAACAGAGTAGAACTGTCCTTATGTATTCCTGAGACTACAAATCTTTACAGGAGCAGATAGCCTCATCTTTCTCCTATGCAGCGGCTGTTGGTTTTGAACTGCTGACCTTTTTGTTGGTACCTGAACACATAACCCACTGCACCACCCAAGCTCTCATGACCTGCCTCCACTAGTCTAGATTATTAGAGACATCTCAATGAAGCCATACTGATTTTTATTTTAATCCAATTTAAATTAATAATTTCTTCAAGTTTAAGCTTTTCTTTCAGAAAATGATCTTAAATATATTGATGGCAACCATGAACATGATCATATGACAGAATTTTGCAAGACCAGTGACTTCTTCAATGCTATTCCCCTTTAAAAATATAAACTGGGATGATACATGTGGACTTCACCATGTGGTTTATACAAGAATCAAATTGTCTACTTTGGAAAGAAATGATGGAGAAACTCAAAATCATCAGTCAAAACCAAACCAGAGACTGCCCATGGACCATATATGATCAGTTGCTCATATGGAAGTGGAGGTTGAAGAAAATTGAAATAAGTACACAAAACCAACCTGTAACCTTGAGTATTTCCCACCTGAAGTTAGAGAATATCTGAAAAACAGATGTGCGATGTTGAGTATTAGTGTCTAAAGACCAGGTGATTGTGGGATACCATTAAGAATATCATACACAAGGAAAGCACAAGCTCATTAAAAAGACAGAGAAGAAAGAAGAGCAAAACTTTATGTCAGAAAAGACTCTGACTCTTGCTCTTAAACATATAATAACATATGCAAAAGAAAGAAATAATGAAGTAAAAGAGCTAAACAGAATTACAAAGGGAAGTTTAAGGGACAGGTAAGTACTATAATGAAATGGACAAAGTCCTGGAGTTAGGATGCCAAAAGGAAAAAGACACTCCAGCATATCAAAAGTTGAAAGAACTGAAGGAAATTCACTCCTTGAATTGAAATATTGAAGGATTCTCTGGACCAAATAAGGTATGACATGGCAATCATCAAAAGAAGATAGAAGGAATATCTTTAGTCCCTGGACCAAAACTAACTGGCTCAAGTGAAGCTATTTCAAGAAGGTAGATATAATCAAGTACTGATGGTACTGAGGGAAGAAATTGGTTGCATAAAACAAAGCTCCAGGATTTGATGGAATATCAATTGACAATTTCAGCCAGCTAATGCAGCTCTGAAAGCACTCACCTGTCTATGCCAAGACATTTAGAAAAAGCCTACCCGATCAACCCAATGGAAGAGATTTGTGTTTATGCCTATTCCAAACAAAGGTAACTCAACAAGATGCAGAAATTATCTAAAACATACTCATGTAGGTGAAATTCTGCTAACGATAATTCAAGAGTTGTAGCAGGACATGAAAAAGGAACTGCATTGTAGAACCCCCCAAGTATGGTGGGGGGATAGTCATAAAGGTGAGTGAACAGGCCTGAAATTATGTATGCTTTTTCAATGTTTCTATTTTTATTCAATCTTTTATTTTCTTGTTTTGTCTCTTACTATTGCCTTGTCTGTTATATAAGATAGGCATGGGAAGTAAGCCCAGGAGAAAACAATGTGACAAAAGGTTCTGTAGGGACCTGGGTGGGGGTGAGGGGAATGGTGGAAGAGGCAGGGGAATGGAGGGGTGAGAAAACAATGCCATAGACAGAGGAACAACTAGGAAATTAAAAACAATAAAAAGGAGAATGTAGAGGTTCCAGTGGTGTTGAAGCAACAGCAATCTAGCTGATAGGGATTACTAGGGGCAGAAGTTGGGAGAGCATGAGGATGGGGCAGGAAAAAAGTAAAAGGAAACAGGAAAAAATCTAGGAAGCAAAACTATGGGTAGAAGTATAGACATAGATGTGCACTTATTTAAATAAATTAATTCATAAAATAGAGGTAATTGCCTATGTACATGCAACACATTGAGGAAGTGGATGGACTTTGGGCCTCTGCTCAAATTCTTTTAAACTTGAGAATACTTTGTTCTAACAACCTGGTATTCTGTGATGTTGACCCTCCCAACACAATCACTGAAAACAAAGTGGGTGCCTAAGCCAATGAGATGAAGAATGCTGATGATACCAGGCTGTAAAAAAATATAGCATCTGGGGTCTTAAAGGCTTAAAGTTAAATGAGCAGCCATCTAGTAGAGAAGCAACAAGGCTGTGTGATGATGAGGTGCTGACAGGAACAGGAATGAGGCATCAGAAAACCCAAAACAAAACTAAACAAAAACATTGTTGAAAATGAGGGAAAGGCCATGTCAGAGCAAAGACCCCAAACACATCTGTCAACAACAGGACATCCCCTCACCAAAGGGTCACAAGGAAGGGATGAGTCAAGCAGGGTTCAGTATAATACCAATGAAACACACAGAATTCCTCTGTTTTTTTGATACTTTCTTGCCCCCAATTATCATAACCTCAGTCCGGCCTCCCAGTTCAGCCTGTAAGGAAGCCTATGTACTGGTCTAGATTGGAGCTCATGGCACAAAGAATCCAGATCACATAAACCCGTAAGAGCAGGAATAGAAGTAGTGATATCAGGAAGGTAGGGGGAAGATGTGTTTATGTGTGTTGGGGAGGGGGGATGGGAGATCAATGATGAATATATAACCCCCCACCCCCAGAGGGGTGAAAAACAGAAATGTGAGTGAAGGGAGACAGTGGTCAGTATGACACATAAAAAAATAATTTATAATTTATCAAGGGGTCATGAGGGTTGGGGGTGGTGGTGAAGGAGGAGGAGATACTAAGGACTCAAATACAAAGTAAATGTTTAGAAAATGATGACGATACCATGTACAAATATGCTTGATACAGTCAATGTGTGGAATATTATAAGAACTGTAAGAGCCTATAATAAAATAATTTACAAATAAAAAGAGAACTGTCAGAAATTACAACTGAATTTCAGAAAAGGAAAGGAAATGAAAGATATAATTGCTGACCTCAGATGGAGCTTGACTGAAAGCAGAGAATATCAGAAAGATGTTGGCTTGTGTTTTCTTGAGTATACAAAAGCATGCAAACATGTGAACCATAGCAGAAACTATGGATAGCATTGTGAAAAAGGAAAATTCCTGAATACCTAGTTGTGCTCATGGTGGAACTTGTACATAGCCCAAAAGTAGTCATTCAAACAAAACAAGGAAGTACTGCTTAGCTTGCAGTCAGCATACCTAATTAGTATGCATGCTAAGCAAGTAATATGAGATGCTGGACTACATGAAGAAGAAAGTCACTTCAGGATTGGAAGAAGGCTTTTTGCCAAACTGTGATATGCAAATGACACAACTTTGCTAACTGAAATAGAGAAGGATTTGAGGGACTTGTTGATGTGGTTCAAAGACTGCAGCCTGCAGTGTGGATTGCAACTCGACATAAAGAAAACCCAATCCTTACTACTGAGCCAATAGATACCAAACATCACGATAAATGGGTTAAATTTTGAAGACATTTCGTTTTGCTTGGATCTGCAATGAATGCTCATGGGAATAGCAGTCAAAAAGCAGAATGACATATTAGAGTGAGGAGATGTGCTATCCAAGGCCTGTTTGAAATATGGAAGAGAAGTGATATCAATCAGTTTGAGGACTAGGGTGCGCCATGGTATTTTCCTGTCATTTTCAGTCACTTCTGCATGTGAAAAGTGGACAATGAAGAATGAAGGCTGTCAACTAATTGAAGCATTTAAATGATGGTGGTGGTTAAGAATGTTGATGGGACCATGAATGGCCAGAAAGAAGCTCTGGTGGCATAGTGGTTATATACTGGGCTCCAAGGTGCCAGGTGGTTTGAAATCAGCAGCCGCTCCAGTGAAGAAAGATGGGGCACTGTGATTCCATAAAAATTACAGCCTTGGAAACCCACAGGGCCAGTTCCGCCCTGTCCTCGAGGGTCACTCTATGAGTTGGAAATAACTATATGGAATTGAGTAAGGTGGACTGCCAGAAAAACAAACAAATTTGTCTGAGAAATTCAGCCAGAATGCTCCTTTGCAGCAAGCATGCTGCGACTTTGTCTCACCTACTTTGAATATCCTATCAGGAGAGACTGGGCTCTGGAAAAAAACACTTTATACTTGGTGAAGTGGAGGGTCAGCAGGAAAGAGTATGATCTTCAGCAAGACTGCTGGACACAATAGCTTAAACAATGGACTCAAGCAACAGCACTTGTTGGTACGGTGCAGGACAGGACTGTTCTGTTTGAGGGGAAGTTGCCCTGAGTTGGAACCATCTTGATAGCACCTCTCAATAGGACTACCTGTCCATGCACATATATATCCATGCTGCTAGATGCTTTACATGCATAGATCCACTTGCCTTTCATACAAACCTATAGTGTATAATATTATTATCCCCCCAAGTTATTTTCAAATGTAAGTTCAGGGAGCTAAAGAAACTCACGCAACTACTAAGCAGCAAGTTGCAATTTAAGTCCAGGACTTCTGCACTTTTATTCTCTAAAGCCTAAGGTCTGATGTATAACAAAGTACTGGTATTGTTGCTGGGTGCTGTGGAGTCGATTCCAACACAAATAACACCCATGAGACAGAATCCAGCTGCTCCATGAGCTCTTCCAAGGAGGGAGTCCTCAAGGGAGAGGATCACCAGTCAAATATTTAACTACCAGGACTCCTCAGTAATGATTAGATAATGGTAAGTAAATAGCAAGTAAATGTTAGCAAATAATTGGGAAAAATAATTGAAGAGAGCCTTGTTCATGTGATGATTAGCTTCCATTTGCCACCTACACTCACTCTTCACTCTTCTCTGTTTTTGCTTTGTTTTGCTCTGTCATATTTTTGTTTTTATTATTGTTTCAGCATGTCTAACTAGATAAGACTGGAAGGATAAGCAATCCAGAGGAGAAAACAACAGCACAGATGGTTGGGTGGGTGCGGGGTTGGGGGAGGAGGAAGTGGGTGTTAACAAACCCAGGGACAAGGGAACAACAAGTAATCTAAAATCAATGACAAAGATGAGATAAGATTCTTGGTAAGGCTTCATCAAGGGCAATGTAATCAGAGGAATTACTGAAACCCAAATGAAGGTCAAACATGATAGTAGGACAAGAGGAAAGAACTAGGAGGCAAAGTGCACTTATCAGGGTCTAAATACAGGTATATACATATGTAAATAAATTTTTATATAATGATAGGGGAATATGCCTATGTACATATATTTATATGTTAACTATTAAGGTAGCAGTTGAACCCTTACTGAAGTACTCCTTCAATGCAAGAACACTTTGTTTTAATAACTTGGCATTCCATGTTGCCCACCTTCCCAACACGATCACTGAAGACAAAATGGGTGCATAAACAAATGTGGTGAAGAAAGCTGATGGTGCCTACCTATCAAAAGATAAAGTGTCTGTGGTATTAAAAGCTTGAAAATAAACAAGCAGCCATCTAGCTGAGAAGCAACAAAGCCAACATGAAAGAAGCACACCAGCCTGTGTGATCATGAGGTGTCATTGGGATCAAGGTTAGGCATCAAATACCCAGAAGAAAAAATCATAGCAATGTGAATGAGGAGGGGTGCAGAGTAGAGACCTAAAGCCCATCTGTAGATAATGGGACATCGCCTTACAGAAGGGTCACAAAGAAGACATCAGTCAGTCAGGGTTCAGTATCACACTGATGAAGCACACAACTTTCTTCTAGCTCTTTAATGCTTTCCTTGTTAGTTTGGATTAGACTAGAGGAACAAATTTCATAGACACACATATAATATAAGGGAATGGTTTATAGACAAAAGGAATGGAACCCTGAGAAAGCATCCCAACCAAGTCCAGTTCAGAGTCATTAGTCCGATATTAACCCATATGCCCAATACCAGTCTATAATGTCTCCTTCCGACTCACAAAGTCACTGGTCAGTGGGTGCAGAATCCTGGTGCTGGCAGGGTTCTGCACATGGCTCCTCACTTCCAGGGTTCAGGGTTCATCAACAGTATCCAGTGGTGGCAGCAGCAACTCTTCGCTAGCAGGGGTCCCCATATGGCCTCTCCAGCTTCAGAGGTCTGGCTCCATCAGGGCAAAGCCTTGTGGCTTCTTCTCCGGCTCCTCAGACGCTGCCATCTTGTCTTGTCCGTGATTCATCATCTCTGAGGCTAGCTACCAACAACTGGGGAAGAGAGCTTCTCATCTTCACAAGGGAAATATCGTGATATTTCCCAGAAGTCCCAGGAGAAAGCCTTGCCCACACGCAGGCCTCATTGGCTACTCAATGGCTATTTCCAGATTAACAGACTAGACTCCACCCCTATATCTTAATCATGAAATTAACATAGCACATAACCACCACGCTTTCTCTCTTCAACTATCCTGACCCCATTCTATCTTACAAATCTGGCTAAATGAGAGCATGTACATGGATACAGATAAGAACTGGAAACACAAGGAATCAGAGACATATAGACTCCTCAGAATCAATAATAAGAGTAATGATAGCAAGAGGGTAAGGGTACAGTCAAGGGAGAAAGGGGAAACCGGTCAAAATGATGTACACATGTAGCTTCCTTCCTGGGGGACAGGCAGCAGAAAAGTGGGTGAAGGGAGACATCAGTCAGTGTAAGACATAAAAAAAATAGTAATGATTTATAAATTACCAATGGTTTGTGATGGCGAGTGGGGGAGGAAGGGGAAAAATGAGGGGTTGATGCCAAGGGCATAAGTCGAAAGAAAATGTTTTGAAAATGATGATGGAAGCAAATGTACCAAGGTGCGTGACATGATGGATTGTGATAAGAACTGTGCGAGCCCCCAATGAAGTGATTTAAAGAAAAAAAACAAATTAGAGAACCATGGGCCTACAAAACATTTTCCAACCTCTTTAGCCTGATGTGAGAATCCTGAACATGACCTATCTCTCCACTACCCCTTCCCCACTTCTGCTTGGGTCCTTCCTTTGATAACTTAAAGGTGGGCTCTGCTTTGTGCGTGGGTAGACATTATTCCATCCACCAGTCCATGATGAACACAATATATCTTTGAAACAACTCATCTTAGACATCTCTAGATTAGGAATGTCCAACTTTATATTAACAATCAATAATTATGAATCAATCCTCATAAAGTCTTCTATATTGAAATTTTGAAGTATATATAATAGGCAGTAACAAATAGGTACTCTTTTGGAAACCATCAAAATATTATTATTGTCACTGAGTTATTTATTTAAGTGTTCTAATGCTGTTTCACACATAGAAAGGCATGCTACATACTACATACTATGACAAACATTAGACAGACTTCATATATGAATTATACCTACCTGTTCCAATTTACATAAAAATTCAATGTAAAAATGATGTAGACCTGGAATTTTTTCATAATACAGGGAATCTCTATACTTAAATAATTTTGCTATATGAAGATAATTGTGGCAGTCACTAATCTGGTCAATTTAAGGATTGGGAGTGTAGGGGTTGAATCTAGCCTGTCAATCTGGAGGTAGCCAATGAGACCTCTGTATAGGCATGGCCTTCAGAGAATTCTGGAAAATATGGCCATATTTCCCACTTCGAGATGAGAGACTTATGGCTCAGTCCCTTGGAGATGCTGTACTGACAAGATTCAGGCTAACTCCCTGTGAGACATCCTAGAGGAAAAGCCACATGAACTTACCTGGATGAAACCAGTCCTCTGAAGCCATGCAGAGACTCCTGCCAGTGCTGAGATGCTTGAGAAGCCCCTACCAGCCCTGAGCTGATTCTATCATTACTGCTACACAAGACTCTGCACCCACTGGCCTGTGATTATCCTGGTGTCAGTGCATATTTTTCATTAGTCTGAAGCGGACTTTATATAGTAGTATTGGACATATGGGCTAATATTGGACTTATGACCTTGGCCTGGACTGGCTGCAGTATTTCCTCAGTATTCAATTGCTCTTGTATGTAAACCTCTTTCTTATACAAATATGTGGGCTTCTGAATTTGTTTCACTAACACAGTAATCATCTACTAATCCACAAATGGAAAATAGATATCTCTTAGGCATTCTACTCCTGCAAAGAGTTACCAGCTGGAAAACCCACCAGGGCAGTTCTACTCTGCTCTACAGGGTCTATTTGTGTCCAAGCCGACTTGATGGCCATGAGCTTGGTTTTTTGGTATTCCATAAATAGAGGAGTCAACCTGAGAAAGAGCCTTGGGGGTGAGCAGCTCACCCCAAAGGTGGCAGATTGCACCCACTCAGTGTTCCCTGGGCAAAATGTCTAGTAACCTGCTCTATTTACAAGTGTAGAAAGCAGGTTGGCAAGGTTTTGAGATAGATGAGGCAGTCCTGCCCCACACAACAACTTAAATTTTGGGAGGAGTTATAAGTATATCATTATGCACCATGTACTTCACTGTCACTGGAATTCTATCCTTGAAATAATTTACAAATGAAACTGTGATCATCTTATTTTCATTTTCAGGTGCATATCAGAGCCACATGTATGCCCCATGAGAGCTGTACCCAGCTCTTGAACCCCAGTTTGCTGGCCCCTGACTTAGAAGCCCCGTGGGGAGTACTGTGGGTTACGGGGATCTCCTTACATCTAAAATTGGACTCAAGGGCAGCATTCATCAGCAAGAGTAGCAACAAATCCCTGAGAAAAATACAATGAAAGCAAAATGATGCCATTAACTCTAATATAGATGTTTTGATTTATTATTATTAAAGGAACAGTTTCCAAATTAAATGAATCAGATAGGTTAAACAATAACTGAAACTTTTACCTTTTTTTTTTTTGGTTGTCCTGTTAATACATCATTTATTATGAAGACACCATTCCCTAACACTTGTGTAGCTGTTGAATTATTTTATATTCACTTGAGTGTATATGAAAGCATAGAGGTGGAGACCAGCCTGCTGAGCAGTTGCAGCCTCATGATGCCTCCTTGGGGTGTAGCCTTCTTATAAGGAAGAAACTGGCCCCCTTTTTCTTCTCCTTTGCCTTATTGCTTGCTGGGACTCTGCCTTCCTCTAAAAGCTGTTGGCGCCCTGCAATGTTTCCACAACTGTCGGTCCACACAACTCAGCACCCACTGGCACATGTTCTTCCTGAGTCCTACTTTACCTTTCTGCATGATTGTCCTACAGCTTTGTGAGACAGAACAAGGCCCCAGCTTATATCAGACTTGTAGACTTGAATTGAACTAGGCTGGTGTGCTTTTCTGATATAAGATTAATTCTTCACATAATGTTCTTTCTTAGACATATGTGTCACTGATTTTGTTTCTCTAGACAACCCACAATTTTGGAAGCACATATTCAACCTATATGTTTTTGTCCATGCTATGCTTGATTCCAGAATGCTTTCCTCCTCTAGTATTCCTTTCCCAGATCATCTGTGTGAGAAAAGAACTTTCATTAGTTATGCATCATATATACATCTCTTCTCAGAACACCTCTAACTGCCCCAGTCATATTTATCTCTAATTGTTGATGGTTGGTGTGTTTTATCAGCAGCTCGTATTTTGCATCTTATTTCCTAAACACTGTGTAAATTTTTAAGGGATAGATGCTACAGCATAAGCTTCTAGAATCGCATGTAATTGAAAGTTAATTAAATGTTTGCTCAATTGAATAAGTCTGACCCAAAGTAAGTTTAATGTCGTTTCTTTCACATACTACTTCCCAATGATAGTAGGATTTGATTGCTGGTTGGCATGCACAGTTTATATCCTTTCCTCTTCTAGTCCTCATGAAAATTGTATTATAATAGGGTGATAGACATAAACTGATTGCTACCTAACTACATAATATGTCAAATACAAACCCTGTATGTGATAAGTGTTATAAAGCATATACTCAGACACAGAATGAAATATTTTTTATGCTTAAATGGCTGAAAAAGGAAGAGTGGGAGGCCCACTCACTAAATGATAGACATGTGTTAATTCTAGTGAAGAGAAAGTCAATACACCATATAGCGGAAGTCAGCACAGTGTTACCAAGGTAGTAAGACAATGGGAGATGCACAAGAATAAAGAGCAACTCTGATAAATGGTATAACTTAATAATAGGAACATATTAATTACATATGATATGATACAATATACATTATCATTTCAATAATAGTAATAAAACGTCATTCTTGAGTAGATACATAGGTAAATAGATATGCAAAATAGGCATTGGAGGCTATAGGAGACTGCAGCGTGTATATGGTTGTATGGCTGTGGATTTTTCAGTGTACGTATCTGTATTTGTTGCAACACAGTAAACAAGACACTCCTGTGGAAACATCTTGGACATGACCGAACACTGCTGGACTGAGCTTCTGGGCTTGAACTGTAGGGAGTCTCAGAAACATCTAGATTAATGAGAAGAGGGTCCCAATCTTGCTTGGTCTACTGTTCCCTTTTCAGAAAAAAAAATAGTGTCTCCTGCCACCCCTGGGTATTTAAAAACTTTTGCACTCTAGCCTGTTATCCAGAATAAAATGCGTTTGGAACTCCCCTGGATTGTTCCAGCGCCCATCTCCCTCTCCCTCCAAATAAAGGACACATTCATGGGAAGTGTCATTCAGTTTTTGAAAACAGAACATATCTATACCATAGTACATCAATACAATGATCATTCCTAATTTGATGATGAGTGTCGGGGTTCTTAAAAGCTTGTAGTGGCCATCTGAAGGACAACTCTTGGTCTCTTCCTTCCAAAGCAAACAAGGGTGCAGAAAAACAAAGACTCAGAGAAGCAGTTGTAATGGCCCATCACCACCTCTCCTAGCCTGAGACCAGAAGAACCCCAAGGTCCCTACCTCCCATTTTTGACCATTTGGATCAGGAGCACAAGATGAGAGGGCTTCCATAAGTCCAAGGAAAAATTGAATTAGAAGATAATGAAATTTTCCCCCTAACTTTTTGAAGGCCCCTCATAGTCCATATTAGAATGAGAGAAAAATGTGGAACAGAACTTGAATGTATCACACAGACCAGACACTTAGGACTGATGGTGCAGACTGCAGGCACCCCGAACCTCTGCTGTTTCTCACTGTTCCTTCTCATATGAACTACAGCTACTCCTGGAGGTCGCTTTTCAACCAAACGTTAGACTGGCCTTTACAATGAACAGTAACATGTCTGAGTAAGGGACTCCTTAAAATCATCAACAGTTGGAGGCCAACAGGGCAGCATGTGCCCCAGAATAAAAGTGACAAGGGAGGTTGTGGCAGGGGAACTGGATGAATGGGAATAGGGAACTCAAGGGGGAACTAGGAAGAACAATGATACACTAACAAGATTTTCACTAGTGCCATGGAACAAGTTATGCAAGGATCATTGAATGGAAAACTACTTTGTAAGCTTTTACCTAAAGCACAATAAAATCTTCAAAAATAAAAATAATATGCACATGTCCACAATATTTCCATTTATCATCAAATAGAATGACCTGGCATCCAGAAAGAAAATCACTATGTCCTGATAAAGGATGTAGGGTTATGATTTAGTCTAAGGGGGTTCTTGTGGCATCATGGGTTATATCTACTGTGATGCTAATGGCGAGGTCAGCAGCTCAGAACCACCAGATGAGTGGTGGGAAAAAGGTGACTTACAGCCCCCACGAGTTACAGCCTCAGAAACCCAACAGAGGCATTTCTGTCCTGTCCTATAAGGCAAATATGAGCCGGAGTTGGCTCTGTAATCACTGAAGACAGTTGAGATTTATACTGAATAGTCAAATAATTTGAAGATATACTTAATAAGATAAAGGAGGAAGAAGGATATTAACATCTGGATCACATACATTCCAGTGTCAAGTCACACCAAGCCAGGAGGTTAGCGATGGGTCTGTATGTGATGAAGGTAAGTCAGTATTGTTGAGGAGAATGATGGAAGGGAACAGTGGGGAATATTGCTGGGGAGGTATTAGGGTTGGATTGTGAAGGGACTGGGTCCGTCTTGGGGGATATGTTACATTTTAATTGTGAGAGAAACTACCGGAAAGCTAAAAGGAAGGAAATAAGCTAGTATCTGATTTAAATTTAAAAAAATAAGTCAGCAGCTTTATGTTGAATAGGCTGCAGAGGACAAGGAGAATGGGCAAGGTAGGAGGCTGGGGTTGTAGGACAGGGAAGGTGAGAGTAGCTGGAAGCCAAGTGGTCATGGTGGAAGAGGTGAGAGGTGAGGGGATTAGTAATGAATTTTGAAAGTAGACTCAACCGTGGCATGTTTGCTAATTTATCCACTGCTGTACAATGCATCCAAAGTAGCATTCTATTGGCATTTTATGGTGCAATTTTATTTAACACAAGACTTTGTTTTTCTATTTATCAGATGCACTTTTATTTATAGCATTTTGGAAATGACACTTAATGACTAATTAGTCAATAGAAACCAGGGTTCCATCTTGGGGCAAAAATGTTTTCCCAAGGCAAATTTACTTACCCTTCTTTTTCAAAAGTAATTACACTTTGCATGTATCCTTGGGTCCTGTTGCAGAAACATTGTCATTGTCCCAAATGATTAGTTCAGAGGTGGGATTTTCTTTTTATGCTATTCTAATTTTTCTGTCCTCTTTCTTTTAATACCCCCAACTCCACTTTGTATTACAAACTTCATCAGACCACTGTCTGCTATTATAACTGTCATCACCATGGGGAGAAAATGACTTATTGAGGCTACTTATTGATATAATAGAGCAGGCTGTGACACTTGGCGAGAATGCCAGGGCGATGGGCTCCAGCTGATGCTATGTAAAAATATTCAGCCATGAAATATGCACTTATGGTTGGCTTTTTGCAGATGCCTGCAGAATGCAGATAATCTGTATTCTGAGAAGGTCTGCAAATTAAAGATCTCTCACTGGCTCGAATTATAGCCCAGTGAGGACAGCCTAGTGCAGGCCTTGAATCTTGGGCAACAGTAATTATAACCTGCCCACACTTATATGGAAAAGTAGGTGATTTTATTCCCACCTACCATTTAAGAGGGAATGGATCAGAGTGGGAGAAAAACACCATTTGGTGGTGAATTTTTGGTTAATTTGGAATTCCTTCAATCATGGATGCTTTGGTATCATCAATGCAAATATAAATGGACTCATTGCCGTTGGAAAGGCCATAACTATAAAAACAAAAATGCACACATACTATCAATTCTTGTTGTCATTGATCTCAGAAATATAGTCTTATAGGGTCACTAAGAGCTTGTGTACATATATATTCAATAAAGCACTACACTTAATAATAACCGATTAAAACCAATTTAAATGCCCAAGCAAAAAAGGATTAGGTAGATTATGGAATATTGATGCTATACAACACAATTTTTCCATATAATGAAATGAATCTATGTAGAACTATTACTAAGATATTGCTAAGTGAAAATGGGGTTTGGTGTGCCATTATTGATAGTCATAATATCACACTTGAACCTGTGGCACAAGCAACTTGTGATATGCTGCTCACCAAAAGTTTGATGGTTCAAACTCAGTCGACAGCTCCACAGAAGAACAACCCGGCGATGTGTTTCTGAGTATACTGCATCCGGGCATCCACATGGACTCAACAGCAATGGGTTTTATTCGTGTTATGTGCTTGTGATATATTGCATAGACTAGAGATTGCATAGGAGGTTCTTGATACACTAGGTGGGAAGATGTATTTTTTACTCTAGCTTGGCACGTTAGTATTCTTTGAATTCTCTATGTGCACATATCGCACACTCAAACATTATCCATTTAAAAATTTAGAGATGGATGTTGATATCTCTGTCTTCTTGACATAAAAATGACTTTGGTTCACTTTGGACTACATTTCTCTTGACTTTTATTTTGAGTGTGTTTCTGTGGGATTTTATAACTTCCATGAGAACACCTTTTATTAGGATATGATTCTGCTGACATTTCATTATCGAGATGGTGACTCCCTTCTTTCTTTCATTCTTATTATGAATCCACACAATGTGTTATTGTCGTTGCTGTTAGGTGTGATGGAGTGAGTTACAGAACTCTGACGCATAACCTTTATAGTGACCCTATGTACAACGCAATGAGATACTGCCAGTCCAGTGTCATCCTGACCACGCTTGCTTGTTTAGGCATATTGTGTAGCCCTTTGTCAGTTCATCTCATTGAAAGTCATCCCCTTTTTTGATGGTCCTCTACTTTGACAAGCATGATGTCCTTCTCAAGTGTCAACATGTTTACTTCTAAGAAGCATTCTGATTATGAGGTGTTACTCTCCCCCCAAAATGCTCACTCTCTCTGTTTTTTACAAAACACTCTTATAGAGTATGTGACATTACACTTAATACATTAATCGAATCTGAAAGTCCATTCTTGGAAACATTTTTCAAACTCATCTGTTTGGATGGCTGACAGGCCCTCCCTTGTTTTTTTTCTTCACCTCTTCTGTGCCATCGAATCGCTGTCCTTTCAGGTTCCTCTGCATTCTCAGAAATAAAAAGAAGTCTCATTGAGCAAAGTCAGATGAGTGAGGTGCGTGGGGCAAGAGAGGCATGCTGTTTGTTGTTCCAAACTGGCACATTGAGATGTCTGTGTGAGCAGTGTATTGTCTTGGTGGAAAAACCAGCACCCGCTCCATGGGTGTCCCACCCATCAACCCTTCCACCCCAAATAGTGTCTTTTTTTTTTATACACTGTTTGCAACACTGTTGCATTGTTTGGTTGCTGCATGATCTTTTCAGAACCTCTAAATGGAAAGCTTGGACAGTCTGACCTGGTGGAACAAACTTCAAATACACTATCTCCCTCACATAAAAAAACAAAACAAATGAGCACCATCTTGATTTTTGAGTCCACTTGAGCTTTGGGGACACAAGGTGATGATGACGTCTTCCAATGACTTGAATGATGTTTGGTTTGGGGCTTCTAAGAATAGCACCATGTCTCCTGACCAGTAATGATCTTGGTGGTGGTGGTGGGTGGGGAGGTGACGGAGCTGTTTTTCAGAGCACAGTATGTTTTCATTCAATGTTTTTTTCTCCTGGTCAATCAGAACATGATACACAAATTTCACAGTGACCCTTTTCATTCCCAAATCTTTCATTGAAACTTGCCGATCTGAGCTCCAAAATAGTCCAAATAACTTCCTTCATCTCTTCAGTGGGCCGCCATCATTCTTCAAAAACAAGTACACACATTTTTGTGATGTCATCTTCCCTTTGGGAAGCTGATGGATGTTCAGAGAGAGGTTTGTCATCCATTGACATCTCATCTTTTTTGAAATGAGAAAAACACCCCTACCCTTGAGTTGTTCCCATAGTGTTGTCCTTGAAGCTGTGTACAACATCCCAGCAATTTGTGTGGCATTTTTCCCAAGCAGGACACAATATTCACAGCCCCATGCTGTTTTCTTACATTGGTCATCACAAAAAAAGAGATTCAAATGAAAGTGCTTTTAAGGACTAATTCACTGTGACCAGACAGAACCTTCTCCGGGTTCACCCCTGGGTGCACTGACTGACACAGAGCGGGTTGCTTGATGCTTGCCTAGTGGGGCAAATACATACCATGAATACTCTGCCTGTGGAGCTTTTTTCAATTTTGTTGTGCTTTGTGGTTTTTTTTTGGCGGGGATACCACCTCATATACTTCTAAGATAGATCATGATATATTTAATATTTTTCTCCAACAGCATAAGCACAAACATCAATTCTTCTTCCATCATCCTCATTACTTTCCTCAGCCCTTGCATGCAAATGAGCAATTAAAAATATCATCTATGGCTTTAGTCAGGCACATCTTATTATCAAAATGGCAGCGCTTCTTAAAGAGGCCTTTGACAGCAGATTTGCCCAATGTAATACTTCATTTGATTTCTTGAGTGTTGCTTTCATTAATGTCAATTGTGGATCCATGTAAAATGAAATTGTTGGTGACATAAAAACTTTGCTTATTAAGAGTATGATAGCTTATTCATCCCATTGTGTGAGGATTTTTTTTTTCATTATGTTGAGGTGTAATCCATTCTGAAGGCTGCAGTATTTGGTCTACATCAGTAACTACCTAAAGCATTCTTCATTTTCAGCAAGCAAAATATGTCATTGGTGTATTGCTGGTTATTAATTAATCTCCTTCTGATCCAGACACTCCTTTCTTCTTTATGAGATGGATTGCCCAGCTTCAGGTATCATTTGTACAGAGATTCAGTAAGTAAGGGGAAAGGTTATACACCTTTCCTGATTTTAAGCCATGTGGTAGCCAGTGGTTCATTTTTACTCACTGCCTTTGGGTCTAAGCAATGACTCCACATGAGCACAGTTAGGTATTCTGGAATCTTCATTGTCTGCAATGCTATCCAGAGTTTGTTATGATCTGCACAATGCAATGTCTTTGCACAATCAATATTAGTAGGCTTAGTTTCTAGCAACCTACAACATACAAGCAATCACAGTTTGACAGATGGACACACAATTAATTGCTGGTTGCAGAATATAACTATGGTTTTCCTCCAATGTTCCTTTCATCTTATCCACCGAACTATTTGGAACTTATTTAAATAAATGGCAAAATTGTGTTTTCTATTCCAACTCACTGATTTTGAATTTCTAGTGAATATACTTGTTGAAATGCAGGTACTTTCTAGTCATAGGTTTTTCATTTTCATCAGCAAACAGAAATGAGAAACTAGAAATGATGCTTATTATAAACATTTTATAAACCCTCTCTCTACCGAGTTAAAGAGCAATTGTTTAAAGCATATGAACAAAAAGCTATGTCACTCCCTATTATTATATATAATATCATGAGAACAATGTTTGAAATTGTTCCAATCATTGTTATAGAAAGAACTAATGGGTGGTACTATTCAGAGACTTCAGTGATTATATTATATTTTTATGAAGTGGGGAGGGTGGTTGGGAGGAAGAAAAGAAAAAAAGGCTGGGGGGCAAGAAAAATACATTCAAAGACATTAAATAGCAACTTGTAACTTTCATTCTCTGTTGCTCGAAAACCAACTCATTATACATGAATGTGTAATAAAACAAGTGTTTGGCACATTGAGGTATATAAGCAATGTAGTGTAATCAGAGCTTATTTTCCTGCAGTGGAAATTGAAATTTATAAGTTTCTGCTAAGCAGCGTCTTTCTTTCCATTTTTATTTTCTAAGGGAGACTGAAATGTGTAAGTTGCTGCTTAATGATACCAACGGTGCTAGTTGCTATACAGTGAATAGTGAAGTTTGCAAGTTGCCATTTGATGATGCCTACCCACAGTTCTATTTGTTTGTCCCGTTGACAAGGTACAATAAACTTTACCAGGCTAGTAAAAGACCTTCATTATTAATACCAGGTCGTATTGGCTAGCAGGGGTTCCACAAATGGTTTATGAGCACATCTAAAGGGAGTAGTGAGAGTGAGTCTTGTGAGGTAGCAGGGTCTTGTGGGATCTTTGAATTTATAAGCATCACAGAAGAACAAGCAGAGATATTCCTTCATGACTTCCGATCCCCATCACTCAGTACCCTGGGCACCTTGCCTTGATTGCATCTGTGTGTCTTATATTGCACTTTCTCTCTTGAAATCCACCTTGGACTTCTTCCATTGCGAGTCAGACTCACACTGTACATTTCTCCTCTTCCACGACCTCTCGCCTCATCTTTCCTTCTCCTTTCTGAATACCCTGAGCTGCGTCTGCATGCACAATTAATTAAATGAATACTTCATAGCATTAGGACATCACTGCTGTTATCATTTTCCACTGCTACTTAAATATTTTATAATTGAAGCATTTTATTATTATTAAAATTTCAAGAGGTGTATGCCTTGTTTTACCAATTGCATTGTAACAAGCTCCTCAAGAGGAGATACTAGGCCTGAAAATTCCTCATGCTCCCAATGGGGACTTGTACATAGCCGGGTAATTGAAACGACTTGGCTGTTCTCTCAAGTGGAGAACAAAGAGGAGGAAAGTGAAACTATCGCAGAGCTCCTATGGTGGCTGCTATGAAACCATGACTGCTAATACCGTATCCCCTTCCTGTCTGTGCATGCCTCTTCTTCCATCAAGAATTTCTGGATTCAGTCCTAGAGAGGGCTGGCAATTTCGGATTTTACTCTCTTAGAACCCTGAGCCATCAAGAGAAGACGTTTCTGTAGGAGAAAGGCCACCAGAGGCCCTGGAGGATTACACAGACATGGGGAGCACTC
The DNA here is from genome assembly GCA_004026705.1 of Nesogale talazaci. NCBI lineage: Eukaryota > Metazoa > Chordata > Mammalia > Afrosoricida > Tenrecidae > Nesogale > Nesogale talazaci. The sequence goes on from PVJH01009959.1 coordinate 53,512, forward strand.
AAGCTAGTCTTTAGCTCTCCCAACCATGCAAACCCGGGGGTGTGGGTAAAAGGAAGCCAGCTTTGGTCTTACTGTTGCATTACACTGGCCCAATCAGCATTACCTAGAACAGAGGGGAGTAACCAGCTGAGTCCTGGCCACACTGCAGCTGCAGGGCTAGTAAAGGGCTGTTGTTTCCACTCGTGGAGCTTTAAGATGGTTTGTTACATGGCAAAAGATCACAGAAACACAAGAAAAGTGTGATAAGCTGCCCAGTACACTTTGTGTTCTCTAGAAGCTATTGTAAACTTTCATGTGCCTATAAGGGGATCTTGTTTAAATGACAATGCGGTGGATCAGAAGCATGGTCTAAAACGATGCATTTCTAAGAAATTCCCAGGTAATGCTAATACTCTGACCTGTGGGCCACATTTTTGAGCTTTAAGGGCTGAAACAGGAAGTATTTACATCCCAAAATGTAAAAGCTGCTATTACAGTCAGGTATATTAGGGTGCTTTAGTTTTCATGACAGGGCCCTACTCAAGACTGGTGCTCATGAAGAGATCACTGACGATATGGGTGCTGAAGAAAAGTGTGGTGAAGACAACTGATGGTGCCTGGATATCAAAATTAATAGAATCTGGGGTCTTAAAGTCTTGGTTTAAAACAAGAAACCTGGGTGGAGGAAGAGGGAGGTGCTGTAAGATAGATGTGGTGGTGCTGGTTGCACAATTCCCCTTGATATGGCTGAATGCTTGAAATATTCAATTGTATGATATATAAATTCAATTGTGATACATATTTCCAAATAAAATGTTGGGGTAAACAAAAACCAACAAGAAATTACCTAAGTAAGACATCAGCTAAATCCACATGGAAGAAGCACACCATCTCATGTAATGCAAGGATTGTAAATAATAAAATCAAAATAAAAAGGATGGAAAATTATCAGAACTTTAATTCTGAGCACTGCTTTTCAGAAGGCTGTGGATGACAGTGCAGTGCAAGCCCCACATCCATTTTCCCCAAATGGATGAGGCCTCTGGTGAATCCTCTTTGGCTCTAATTCAAAGAAGTGAATAGCCTTGCTATCAGACAGCACTGTAAAGCTGACTATGGCAGATGTTGTCAGGTTACAATGTAATATCTTATCATTGGATCTCCCTTTTGACCCATTTTAAACTTGTTTCCTTCTGAATATTCTATGCTTTGTCTTTGAATGAGGTTTTATCTTGGCTGTTGCTTATGTTTGTTTGCTTCCTTTTTTTGTTTTGTATGATTTTCTGTATAGGAAATCCAGGATAGGTAAATTTATAGAGACAGTAACTGGATTAATAATTACCTAGGGGCATGGCAGAGGAGATTGTGGGGGAAATGGGGAGCTAACGAGTGCAGGAAGAAAATGTTCTGGAATTGATTGTGGTGGTGATTGCAACACTCTTCTTAATTTGATTGAATGATTAACTTATATGACCTGTGAATTATATGCCAAGAAAAAAAAGAGAGGTGCTTGGAAGAACGCAACTAGAAGATAGAGCAATTTTCCGTGAATTCTTTGAAGCTCCCGTTTTTCTTCACTTCTGATTCACATTGCAATCCCCAAATTGTCCCTAGAGGTGTCTCTTTGGGTGATGCGAGAGCTTGCAATAGGCTGCTAACCTAACGGTTGCTATTTAGTCCTCCCAGTAGTGCTGCAGGGGAAAGTCTCGGCAATATGTTTCCATAAAGACCACAGCCAAGGAAACCCTCGTTTTCCTCCGTGCTTTAACACATAGGCTTTCTCCATTGCAACTTCATGCCTCTAGGCATGCCGTCTCTATAGACAAGCAAGATGGTCTTTGAAAACAAATCCTATTAGGATAATTAATGGCAATTAATTCCACATACGGACTGTGTTGTCCTGTGTACCAGATTTTGTACCCAGGAGCTGTGGTGGTGTCGCGGGCTATACATTAGACTGCTAAAAGTTAAGCCAGCAGTTCAAAACTACCAGTCACTCATTAGGAGAAAGGTGAGGCTTGCTACTCCTGTAAAGAGTTCTCACTTGTCCCCTGGATTTGCTATGATTTGGAACTGACTCCATGATTCTGAGTTTGGGGATTGAGGCTTTGCCTAATCAGTTTATATGCACTTCCTTATTTAATTCTGGTGACTATTCCAAGCATTGGGACAGGGCAGTTATCATTTTGTTCTTAGTTGCCTCCATGCTAGCCCATCATGTCCCCATGCACACCCAAACAAAGCATTTCTCCCTCCTGCACCATCCTCACGATCATCCCTCTGTTTGATCTTATTCGTGCAATGACGGTGTCAATCCAGTTCATTGGGAACCTTTCTCTTTTGTGGCTGATCTCCTGCTCTACCAAGCGGGAACTCCTTCTCCAGGGAGTGGCTTCTCCTGATAGCAGGAGCTCAGGGAGGGTCCAGCTACTGTTTCTAATCATCCATGGAGTAAGCCAGGATTCAGTGCCATTTGTGATCAGACGCCATCACTTATGCCATCATTTAGGGCCTTAGTTCTAACCGCTGTCCATCCAGGAACCCAGAGCACCTGAATGAAGTGTACGGACAAAACACAATCTTTTTGTAACCACTTTATGCTTATTCTTTTATTATTAGTTTATGGAGTAGATATCTTGGGAGATATTAACAAAGATATCTGAAAAGTGTGTGTGTGTGTGTGTCGGTGTCTGTGTATGTGTGTGCTTAGGGTAGATACAGAAACACTTTTGCAACACATTAGTCAGGAGATTTAATTTTTAGAGTAACATTCACATAATTATTGTCAGCATTTTACAGTGGTATTTAAAGTGCTGACACGAGAAAAGGCTTTACCAGAATAAATATAGATTATTCTTTTAAATTCTAATAGTCTCCTGTTTTTGTGTGTTGCTTACTGCAAAAAAAAAAAATCACCTCCTCCTCCTTTACTTCAGATTGATTGTTTCCCTCTGACATTTGTCAGACAGAAGCTTCTACTGTTGGAAGTTTCCATTAGAAAAGGAAAAAAGGGGAAAAAAAAAACACCCGTTAAAAAAATTTTAAAGGACCCTGAAATGAAGCCTATTTTGAAATTCAGTCTCTAGAACCTCTCTTCATTTGTGGGCTTTGAATGGCTCTGAGTTCCCTTGAAGATTAAGGAAACCTATAGTTCAGGAAAAGGACCCTGTGGGGCCCAGCCCTGTTCCCTGCAGAAAACCCACAGCAGTTACCTAGCCTAGATGAAGATATTGGGACCTCCAACCAGAAGAATGAATTTAACATCCAGATTCTCTTTGCCAGGTAGATGTCAGTTCTCTGGAAATGAACACAGTGACTGAGGTAGTGGTGGTGGAGAGAGAGAGAGAGAGAGAGAGAGAGAGAGAGAGAGAGAGAGAGAGAGAGAGAGTTCTTGAAGTTGATTCTTAAAGGCAAGCTCGTTTGATTAGTATTTTCTTGTTCCTATTTTTCTTGTTAGGTTCCACCAAGTCTGTTTTGGCCCTATGCACAATAGAATGAAACACCCCCACACCCCTTGTCCTCCTCACAATTGTTCCCATGCTAGAGCCCATTGCTGTAGCCACTGTGTCAATCCATCTTCCAGAGGGCCTTCTTTTTCACTGACCCTTCACTTTACCCAGCATGGTGTCCTTCTCCAGGAAATAGTCTCTCCAGACAATGTGTCCAAAGTATGTAAGACCAAACCTTGCCATCCTTACTGCTAAGGAGCAGTACTTCTCCCAAGACAGACTGGTTTGTCCTCTTAGCAGTTCTTGATACTTCCAATATTTTTTGCCCAAACCACACTCTAAATGTGTTGACTTTTCTTCTGTCTTCCTTAGTCAGTGCCCAACTTGCACACGCACATGAGGCGATGGAAAATACCGTGCAGTGGGTTAGGTGCCCCTGAGTCCTCAAAGTAACATCCTTACTTTTTAGGACTCTAAAGAAGTCTCGTGCAGAAGGTTTACACAATGGACATAAATCCAGTTTTCATTGGGCAAGAGGGCAAAATGTATGGAGGTGGTCATAGCAGTTGAATAGGACTTGAATCATTGCTCAGAACTAAAAGTTACCCTTCCAAACTACAGAATTCCAGACCTCCTTACCCAACCCCACAAACCCCACACTGCCTGCTGTTCTTCAAATTAAGAGCTAACCACTTCCTGTAGAACAGTGATTTCCTTTGTCAATTTGAATGACTCATTTATTGAACACATGGTTTGTTTTCAGTGATATCTGAAAATTCCTTCTGGAAATGGAATGTTATTTAATTTGGGACACATATGTGACTTTTCCTAACAAATGTTGAATTATAAAATACCTGATTAGAGATATTTAGTAATAATCCATTTTCGTCTCCTTGAGATCTTGGGTCACACGTACAGTGGGCATGTGGGGGCAGAGTGGCTACATCTGAGGCTGCTCTCTTCTCCCATGGCCAGCTACAGTCCCTGAAGCTCCCAGGGGCAGTTCTTTCCAATGGCAGCATGTGTAACTGCATGGGGAGGCGATTATGGATCTTATTTGTTTTCTCATTTTATATTAGAAATATATGGAACAACCATTACCAAATTGATCGTTGCTGTTTTCAATGAGAAATCCCAAGAAGGCAGCCTCTTGGACTAATGACACATGTCTGAGAGGCTTCTCTTGCAGATTTCTAAGGTGCTCAGATACCTTATGTAATTTGTCGGAAGAAGGCAGTAGGCGTCAAAGGACTCCTGGTAGGGGGTTGACAAGACATAGTATTGAGGTCATATTCCTTAGGAATTATGTATACTGAAGGAAGAGGAGAATTTAAATGGAACTCTTCATAGCGAATACATAAGTGTTCTATGAAATACAGAAATAAAAAATACATGTTTAATAAGCAAAGACTATTTACTGAAAAAGCATCAAGTTAGAGTTAGGTTTTCATAGTGTAGATTCTTTTTGTAATTTATTCTTGACTAAAGTGAGTAAATTCCTTGGAAAACTACTTTTAAACTGTTTCATTATTTGGCCATTTTTTTCCTTAAAATAAATTGCAAATCAGATGTTGGAGCTTACTGTAAGCCATATCCTAAAATGTGGAATAAAAGCAAAAGATTATACCAAAGGTGTTCTGTAAATTGGAAGTAGCTTTGGTTCATGTTCTTTCCTGTCAGGAAGTTAAAAACTATCATTTTATTTGTCCTGAAATCCACAGATTCTTTTGCTTGTAAGTAGGTGAAACCAAATTCAGACACTCATAAGAGAAAAGAAGAGGGCAGGTTTTGCTCCCCACAATTGCAGAGCCCCGTGGAATGGAATTTACTCCCGAAATGGACAGCTCTGAGTGCTTAACTGTATTTTCAAAATTGTGCCTTTCAGGCTAGAGATAGGTTTTATGAGTCACGAAGCTTATACAATTGGAGAGTCTGCTTTAGAAAGAAAAGATTACAGATGATCACATCAACACATTGCTTGTTACCTTTGGTCTCATAATTTCTTAAGTAATGCAACACACAAGGATGAAACTGTGACAGTGTAAAGGTGACTTCAGAGAATGTTTCTGGTCAGGGACATAGTCTTCAGTTCTCTTCCAGACTCCTATACGTCTGCATTCCTCAAGAAATCGACCTTCGGGTCAGTGTTTTTCAACTTTTATCAGGATTTCTCTATTGCATTTCTGATCAGAAAGCTTAGTAGTGGTAGCTGAGCACCATCTGGTTCTTCTGCCCTCCAGGTGGGGAGGCAATGGTGGTTCATGTAGGCAATTTGCCTATTTATTGGATTTTCTTCTTTCTCTTTGGTTCCACACCAATAAAGACCAATGGTTGTATCTTGGATGGTCATTTGTAAGTTTTCTCGGCCTCACACATTACTCACCATTGTCACTGCCACTGAGTTGATGCTGACTCAGTGACCCCGTGGGATAGGGTAGAAACGGAGTTTCTGAGACTCAGCCTGTTTACAAGACTTTTCAAGGATTCTCCTTTGAAGCAGGTGGTGGTTTCCAATACTGAATTTGCAGTTAGCAGCCCAACCATGTCTAATTAGCATGGGGCCACCCTTTTGGGGTGAGTTTGCTATTGTTGCAAGGCCATATACAACCTAGTCTTTAACCATTAATGCCTTTTCCCTGTGCACAGCTTATGAGTATTAGTTAGCTTGATCTTGCTGTGCTACTTCAGCTATATTCGATTACAATTTTCCCATTTAGTAGTCACAAAAAGTGACTACTACTTAAGCACTATTTCTTCTTCTTCTCAACACATCCACCTCCCCCCCGGTAAGCAATAATGAGCAGTACTTTTTATGTATTTACCTATTTATGTCATTTCATATAAGTGAGAATATATAATATTGGCTTTATGATTGACTTATTTCACTCAACATCTTGTCCTCCAGGTTCACCCAGGTGGTGACATATTTTATTTTATGATCTATTAGCATTACATTGAATATATGTACTGCATATATACATTCATCTTTGGCTGCGTGTTTAGATTTTTTTCCCCATTCTTTGGCTATTGCACATAATGCTATCATGAACAGACTTGTGGATATGTCTATTTATAGTCTTTCTATTAAATCTCCAGGGTATATACCTAGAATTAGAATTGCTGAGAGTTTTAACTCTACTATTTTGAAGAACTGCCAGAGTATTTTGTACAAAGCCCCCCCCGTCCAAACACCCCAGAAGAAATCAGTTTGGGGAGCTAATCTAGACATTCTATCATGCCATTGTTTAATTACATTCAATCACATCAAGCAGTATCATACAATTGCTACTGCATTCAGTTTCAAAACATTTTTTTTCTTTTTGAACTCCTTAATATCAGCTTCCATTTACCTCCCCACTCCCTCCCCCACTGTACAAAAGGAACCATTATTTTAATTGTTGTCTTCATAGGTTCATCAATCCTGGGTTTCAAAGACCAAAAAGTAGAAAAACACAAGAAAGATTCAAGAGGGCTACCCACATTGACAAAATACATCAGAGGTAAACCCTAATATGAAGAAAGAAACAGCAACAGAAAATATTGAAAGCCAGATTGAATGAAAAATGTATCAGAGGGGAGATCAAGTGACAAAGTTTTAACTGTTCACATCTGGTTTATTATTTTAATCTACTGTAGTTATCTCTCCAATACTCTGTTTGATAACCAATTTATTCCCATCCCTTAATTATGGTTGGAGGAAAATCACTAGAGGCTTATTTCCTATGTACATCTCACATATGTATTTTGGACTTCCATTGTCCTCCAGAGCCTCCTGTTAATGAGAATCTCACACTTTAAGCTCTGATTTTATTCTTTTCTTCAGCTCTGGGTTATATACTTTACATCCTTGGGTCCCAGATGTTGGTGTGCTTTGTCTATGTGGACTTAGTTTGACATTTCACTTAGCTGGCTGCTTGTTTGGAAACAAGCTATTCCCCATATGCTGTTCTACGTGATATCCTGGCACCAACTAATTTCTTCGCCAGACTTTGCTATCACACTCATATCTTCAGTGTTTCCTTCCTGAGGGTGAGCACAGAGCAGGGCAACAATGTAAGAACTAATTGTTTTAAATTAGAGTTAGGATTAAGTGTGATCTCCCAATCCATTTCTGAATCTAGGTCTTTTATCTGCTCTGGCTCCTCTTTGAGACCTCCTTGGTAATTTATGGCACAGAATCTTTTTTGGGGGGGACACCCCAAAACATTCAATCACATCAAGCAGTATCATACAATTGCTACTGCCCTCTGGTGAGAGTGGGAGGCCCAGCCTTGCTCCTGGAGAGCTGCTGCTGGATTTGAACCATCAACCCAGTGGGCTGCAATCATGCACACAAACACTACGCCACTGGGGCTCAGCCTATGGCACAGAATCTTATCGATCATCTCCCTGGTGCATAAGGATTTTGTTAATAGGTCCATTGATTAGTCCATGGTACTAATTTTCAAAGCACTGTTAAGAAAGGAAACTGAACCAGTATAGGCTGACTACATATTGCATTACCTGAATTATTCACTTGTACCGTGCAAATCCTTATGTAGCTGGACGCCATTTACACAAACAATGGGTATTGATTGTCAGACAAAATTTAAAATAATATTCACTAACAATGTCAGGCACAAGTCTGCTAGAGCAATTCATATCTTAATACTGCAAGTGGGGATTGCTTTACTAAGGCAATGTTGATCCACTCACCAACAGTTCAATACTATTGGCATAACTCTTTTAATTACACCATGTAATTTCCGTCTTAACTCCTCAGGCAATAGGTGTATTTGAGGTAAAGTCTACTTCACTCCCTCTGAGGTGGTCTTTGTTGTTTGACTAATGATGTTGAGCACCTTCTCGTATGCCCATTGGTCATTTGAATATCCTCTCTGGTGATGTTTCCTTTCCTATCCCTGCCTCTATTTTTTTACTGGGTTGACTATTAAATCTGTCTTTCCACCCCTGTTAGCATTCTTTGACCTTGCTAATGCTCATCTCTTCTCTGGAATCAGACCATGAAAGACAGTGATGCTATTAAATGTATTTCATACAAGTCGAGAGTATCTATATACAGAACCACTTAGTGATTCTCTCTTGTATTCCCACATTATAAGTGAAAGCATGTCTCTGTTCCAGAAAAACACTTATTCATTTGGTGCTATCAACTAGCACAAATAAACATCCTGCTATCCAGTCTGGCTGCTATCAAGTCAAGTCTGGCTCCTGTCGCACTAGGAGGCAGGATAGAACTGCCTCTATGGGCTTCTGAGACTGCGCTCTATGGGCCTAGAAAGCCCCATCTTTCTCCTGAGGAGTGGTTGGTGTTTTCAAACTGCTGACCTAGAAGTTAGCAGCCCAACACATTACCAACACACCACCAGGGCTCCTTATCGGGCACTACAGCGACCGTTCAGTATTTTCCTCTTTTATAGGTCATATCACTGCGATACTTGAATTAATATGTATATAATGTAATAATGCACATGCATGCAATGTACAATACTTGTATTGTTGAGTATGACATCATTAGCCAAGTTTACAGAGAAATAATTAAAGTTCTTAAAAAGTAAGAACATGCAAGGATATTTTCTGCAGCTGGATTCACTGAGGGAAGGTTTCTAGCTCATCCATCTTCGTACCCTGTGAGCTTTCTAGGGAGCCCTGGTGGCACAGTGCTTATGCAGTGGGCTGTAACTATAACATCAGTTGTTTGAAACAACTCTGCAGAAAAAAAGAGGAGCCTTTCTCCTCCAGTAAAGAGTTACAGCCCTGGAAATCCACAGAGGCAGTTCTACTTTGTCCATAGTGAATCAACTTGATGGTGTTAAGTTTGGTTTGGGGAAGCTCCACAGAATGCCTTTCACATTATAGATGTTTTGTGAATGAGCAGATGAGTGAGGTCCTGCTATTAGTTTCTTTTTTTCCTGTGTTTTTAAACAGTCTTGATTTTTTTTACTGACCTCTTCTTTCATATATATATATATATATATACACATATATACATATTTATATTTATAGACACGCATATGTGATCTTTTCTCTTAACTCTGACATTTCACTTTCATTCGTAGTACAACTGCCTTTGTTTCTCTTTTCTCTAGAGCTTTTTTTCCTATCATTTCCATTGTGTAACTCTCCTCTTTCACAGATGCTGTTAGTGAGTTGGTTATTCTATTACATGAACTAGGACTCTCATTGTGCCATCATGAAAGCACATTGATTGATTGACTAGTGGTGGATTTGTTTGTGTGTTTGCCTTGGGTTTACTCAACCAAGCAGCTGTGAATGTTGATCTTCCAACCTTCCATATATTCTCTATTGTAAAATAATACCCATAACTGAATATACCATTTTTAGGTGCTGCGTTTCTAAAAGTCACTTCTTTTCCTCCACTCAGGCTATTCTTTGGCCTCCAGTTGTTGCTGATTTTTCAGTACAGAAAAGAGAACTAATCACAACCAGTTGAACCTTCCAGAATTCTGGTGGGCACGTACAAAGTATAGGGAGCATATACTTATGAGCTGATGTGATTAATATGTTTGCTCTGCTAATCAGATTTATTATTTCATATTATTCATTAGGTACGCCTCACTAATCAGGTTTATTTTATGTATCAGGAGCAGGACACTATCTTGGCTGTGATAATGCACTCTAAAGCCAAATGTGTTAGGTTCAGATCTAGTGACTAGCTTGGACAGGTTATTTTACTGTTGTTAGTCCTCATTTCTTTTTCTGGAAAATGTAAATAATTGTGTTAGCCCAGGTAGACTAGAGAAACAATTCATAGACACGCATATGGATATAAGGGTATAGTTTATATACAAGAGGAATAAGACATTAAGAAAGCATCCCAACCCAGTCCAGTTCAAAGCCATAAGTCCTGTATTAGCCCATATACCCAATATCAGTCACTAAAGTCTCCTTCAGACTCACAAAGTCACAGGCCAGTGGAGGCAGAGTCCTGGCACTGGCAGTGTTCTCCCCATGGGTCCTTGCTTCCAGGGTTCAGGGTCCATCAACAGCATCCAGTGGTGGTAGAAGCATCTCAGTGCTGACAGGAGTCTCCACGTGGCTTCTCCAGCTTCAGAGGTCTGGTTCCATCAGGGTAAGGCTGTGTGGCTTCTCCTCCAGCTCCTTTAGCTCCTCGGATGCTGCCATCTTGTCTTGTCCGTGAGACCAACTTCCAACAACTTGGGAGACAGATTCTCATCTTCATCAGGGAAATATTATGAGCTTACCCAGACACACAGAGTCCTCATTGGCTACTCAATGACTATCTCCTGATTAACAGGCTAGACTCCACCCCTAAATCTCAATCATGAAATTAACATAAGCACATGATTGCTGCAATAATGTTCACATGAATCTTGTAGACTATCATAAAGATGAATGGAGTTAATATTGTAAAGCCTTCTGAACAGTGATGGACACATAGTGATACTTAATAAATGCTAATTGTCTTATTTGCTTGCATGCTTATTTTTTTCAGTCTCTCAAAGTGCTTTTTCTCACCTTTTATTTTAAGATATTTGAAAAGTTGAGAAAAGAAAACAATAAATGCCCATGTACTATTCATGAGGATTTGGTTGTTTATTTTTCACAGTTGTTCATTTCCATTCTTTTTCTTATGTACCTTTTTAACCATTTGCAGTTTTGTTGTAAATATCCACCCGGACACTACAGCATGTATCTGCTACTCTCAATATCCAACCATAATACTATTACAAGAGATTGAACATGATATCTGATATATTCAAATGTACTCATTAGCGCACCTTTCAGATTCTTTTTTGTTACTACTTTTTAAGTGCTATCAAGAACTTTGCATCTCATTTAGTTGTCACATCACTTTAGATTCTTTTAAGTCCCCTGCCTTTTTTTTAAGTGTGACAAAAAGGAGGAGCCCTGGTGTCCCAGTTGGTTACACCTGGGGCCGCAAACCTCAAGGTCAGAAGTTCACACCCACTAACCCAGCTTTGGGAGAAAGATGAGACTTTCTGCTCCCTTAAAGATTTACCCCCTCAGAAACACAAGGGAGTATGTTCTGCTCTGCTCTGTGGAATTATTAAGAGTCAGAGTTGAAATATATATGTAATAAACGTTGCCAACCCAACAGTGTTTACAGACACAATTCGGTTGCACTGATTAAGTTCATCCAGGTCTCCAACCTTTTCCGCTAACCTTTTGCAAAGTATTCTGCCACCATCAATAGGAACCCAGTGCCCATTGGCAGTAACTTTCCCTCTCCCCGTCCTCCATTGGAATTATACAATATTTGACCTTTTTGTGACTCGCACAGTACATTTAGCATCATGTGCTCAAGGATTGCTCATGCTGTGGCATACATCAGAGCTACATTTTTCCTTCGAGTGGAGTCCACTGTCTGTACGTACTACTTTAGTTGATCCATCAGTTGATGGACATTCAGGTTGTTTTCACCTGTGGGCTATTGTGAAGTATACTGCAATAATCCTTGTTCTACAAGTCTCTGTGTTTCTACTTTCAAGTCTTTGGAGTTTATTTCACTACAAGTGAAATTGCTACTTTATTATAATTCTACTTTTAGATTTTTTTGAGGAACCACCGGCTCTTTCTCACAACAGTTGTACCATGGTGAATTGTCACCAGCACTGGGCGAGGGAACCAGTTTTGGTAGGCCCTCACCAGCACTTGTTGTGTTCTGTTTTGTTTTGTATTTTATCAAAGACATTCTGATGGGGGTTGAGTGGTATCCCATTGTAGTTGTGATTTTCTTTTCTCACATAAGTAGAATCCTGATGTCGCCTATGGTTAAGTACTTGACTGGTAACTTGAAGGCTGTCCATTTGAATCTCCCTGGAGTAATCAGCTTCCATAAATATTTTATACAATAAAATCTGTAAAGCAGTTCTGTTTTGTCTCAAGGGGGTCACTGAAACGTAAAATAAAATAAAACTCACTGCCATCAGTTAATTCTGACTCAAAGTGACCCGACAGAATAAAGTTCATTTGCCCTTTAGGATTTCAGGGCTGTAGTTCTTTGGGAGAGCAGAAAGCGCCATCCTTGTACCACATAAAAGTGGGTAAGTGTGAGCTGCAGACCTTGAGGCTGGCTCATCGGTTCAACTCCTAACTCAGTACACCTCCAGGGTCACTACGAGTAACCAATGGACTCTAGGTGACCCACAGGAACACTGATTAAGAATTCAGAGGATCTGCTGCCCACTTGCATGTGTTCTTCAGTGTGTTTCTGTGCTCTCTATTTGTCATTCATGAGGTGATGCTTGGAAGCTTCCGAGCTAGTGTCGTAAGAAACGCCCCTTCAAAGGTTATTTGTCTCTTTGGTTCCTCACAACTGTATTCAGTTCAAACACTTGGTGGCAAAATACTGCATAAGTGATATTGCATATTTCATGTGGCATTTTATCAGTGGCATATTATCTGTGCTATTATTGGTGATGTTGTTTGATCACTTGAATTAAGGTTATTTTCATTTTAAAAGTTTGAGTTCTACTTTGATGTTTGTAAGTACTTTGTAGGGGTAGTGTATAAAGGCAAACTAAATGTTTCAATAAAAATATCTTCCAAACATTCATTTTAACATTCTTTGATGATAATTCTTGACTAATGATGTTTTTCTTATTTGATTATCATTATATATTTATAATAAATGTACCTGAAAAGCTGAAAATCTTTGGTAAATAGAAACTCATCCTCCTTTTCTATCCATCGTAAACAAAAACAAAAGCAAAAAAACATTGAGTAAGTTCCAAATCACTCTACGTAGGGTTTCTGAGATTGTAAATCTTTACAAGAGCAGCATGAGCGGATTTGTCTTTTGGAAGAGCTAGGAGGTTTGAACCACCAGCCTTGGGTTAATAGTAATCTCTTGTGGTTCGTAGTCTAACTCTCTCCTGACAAAACACCCAGATCGTCTTTCTAACATCGCAGAATTCAATAATTGTATCAGAGCCAAGCAATTTAATTGTAGAACCTGATTTTTCTTTCTGACAAAATAAAATATAGGTCCTATTTCCTGCTGATATCATACTTTTTAAAAATCACTGTAAAATTTTATTGAAGTATAACATCCCTATAGAAGAATGTACAAATGAGATTATATAGCTTAATAAATTTCCAGCAAAGAAATATATCTGTATAGATAGTTTTGGGTAATTTTGTGAGATGCAAATATTCCTTGCTTTAACCAATAAGAATCCTAAGAAGCTAATTCTTCTCTTTGTGTGTGTGTGTGTGTGTTGATATGTCTCACTCTTTGAGTACTCCCTCGATGACCAGATATTTCAGAATCACCTTGCATTTGTTCTTATCCCTGATCAAGAATCAGTTGTCTTTGAACAGAGTTCTGCCTCCCTTCAGTAAAGAATGAAATTTAAAATAAAAAGTTGGCCACTAGGTGGGCTCCTCCTGCTACCAGGGTATTATTGTTTCAAGTAGTATACACACGCACACACATGCACACACACGCGCTCGTGCATGTGTGTGAAAGAGAGAATTGATACCTAAATACATCATTCTCTCTGCTTCTGTATTTAGATCCTCTTTATTCTATGATTAGAGTCCCATGGATTGCTTCATTTACTCTGTCCTAGAAGACACAGAAAATTGTTTCAGAATTACTGTATCAATATCACTCACAGCAATCAATCTACTAAGTAAAGTTCAGGATTGATTTGCACTACTTTTTATCCATACAGTCCACTAAGGGCATAGATTGTTTAAGTGCTAGATCCAAAAGTTGTTGGATGTGATTTGATTTTCCTTGTGTTTATTTTTATCAATATGATAGAATTGCTAGTTTCAATTGTATGGATGTTTCATTTTTAATGTTATTTTATATTTTGAATACCTAAAACATTTACTTGGTTCAAAAGTAAAAACTAGATAAGAAATTGTTTGTAGTGCAGTTCCACTTTATTTCTAGTCTTTCCACCTTATTCTTACCCACCTTTTATAGAAAACATTTTTACAAAATTTTTATACTTAATGTATTTATTTTCATACATTTTCTTACACATACAGAAATATAATACATGTATGCATATTATTGGCATAATGCATATGGTTGTTTGCATAATAGTGTGTATGTATTATTTCTTTTACAGACATTAGCATAGTATGCACTTTTCTTTGACTCTTGCTTTTTATCCTGGAGGGAGCTTTGGTGGCACTGTCTGGTAAACAGTACTGTTCACCATAAGGTCAAAATTTATCAGTGAATCCTCAGAAAACGATAAGGTGATCTGCTCCAGTAAAGATTTATAGCCTCAGAAACCCTCTTATAGCAGCGGTTCTCAAACTGTGGGTCGCAACCCCTTTGGAGGGTTGAAGAATCTTTTCACAGTGGTCGACTAAGACCATCAGAAAACACATAGATATTTAACAATATATAATCATTATTTCATATGTTGTCTTGTAATTAATCATGCTTTAATTATGTTTAATTATGTTCAATTTTCTAACAATGAACATACTTCCTGCCTAACAGATATTTACACTATGATTCATAACAGTAGCAAAGTTACAGTTATGAAGTAGCAATGAAAATAATTTTCTATAAGTTGGAATCAGTTGGATGGCAAGGGCATTACTTATATCCTCGAAGTCATTCCAGATCACTTATCTTTATTATATTCTTAAGTTACTCCATTTTTTATTGCAGCAAAATAGTACTTCTTTATGTGTATATACCAAGGTTATCCTTAAGGATATCACACAGGTTTTTTTTTTCCTTCAGTATTTGGTTAACATTAGAAATGGTATCACATTAAATAATTTGATGGTGTGCCCGTGCATGTATCTTCAGAGTGAATTTGTGTCACTGTTATGATCTCAGTATCTAGCACCATATTCCCAGTTCAAAGACTGTTGCTCAATGATAGAGTGAGTATATGGATGTAAACAAAAAGCCAAACTGACAGCCATCAAGTCATTGCCAACTCAGAGCAGCCACAGGAGGACAGGATCGGCCTGCCCCTGTGGATTTCTGAGATGATAACTCTTTATGTGAATGAGAAAGCCTTCAGCAGCTGGTGATTTTGAAGTGCCAATCTTGTGGTTAGCAAGTCAGTGTGTAACCCCTGTATCACAGGGATCATATATAACTATAAAGGTAAGTAGTTGTGTAGTTTGTTAGCTGTTATCACATTTTTCTGTGTACAGGTGAGTTTTTACATCTTCACCAGTAATGTAGGGCAGTGATTCTTTCTGTATAGCCTGGTTTGCAGAGTATATTATAAATCTGGTAGATGGGAAATAGCAGTGTTTTCAATCAATTTTTAAATAGTTGTAATTTACCTAAATATTGAGGCGAGCAGACAATGTCCATGTGGCCCATATCTATTTTCCATATTGCTAACCTCCCACATGCCAAGTGTGCTGTGTTCTCAGTGCAGTTCTAATGTACTTTTCTCTTATTATTACTGAAGTTACTTATCTTGTCATAGGTATAAGGATCATTTTGGCTTTGGACTGCTATCCACAGGTCAACAATTGGAAACCACAAGAAAAAGATGTCAGACTTGTTACTCCTTTAGTTAGTTTGGAAACTCACTGGGCAGTTTTACCCTCTCCTCTAGGGTAGCTAAGCGTTGGCATTGACTCTTAGTAGTGAGTTTGACTTGGTTGCAGGAAAATGTCTCTACCCTTCTCTATGGACTGCTTTTTCCTTCCATTGATTATAAAAGTGTATGTATGCATATATATGGATTTAGATATACACATACATAAATAGATAGATACACATACACAACACAGATATTAGGGTGTTTTGCATTTAATCTCTAATTTATAATGTAAATACTTTCAGTATAAATTTTGCTTT
Organism: Nesogale talazaci; assembly: GCA_004026705.1. Lineage (NCBI taxonomy): Eukaryota > Metazoa > Chordata > Mammalia > Afrosoricida > Tenrecidae > Nesogale > Nesogale talazaci. The sequence goes on from PVJH01009959.1 coordinate 69,751, forward strand.
TGACTCTGCTTCTGGAGGTTTTTGTTTTTTCAAAGGAAAAAAATGAAAAAATAGTTTAATATATAAGTTGAAAACTATAAACATGGACTTAAGTCATGGTCACAAAGACTTTGTTCACATCAAGATTGTAAAGTGATGCATTTAGATATTTCTGTGAATACTTACTTCATTTTCTATATAAGTAGTAGCCCTTTCTTTAAAAACTAAATCATGCTTTAGGTTCAGTGGCTTTTAGAACTTAAAAAATGTCTTCCATCAAAAGTTTGTGGCCAGAGGAAAGAGAGGTAGAGAGGCCAGCCTATACTCTCTGACTGGCCCAGGCAGAAACCTTTCCTAGCTGGGATGATAGTTAGTGCTATAATCCCCTCAGGGCACAGATTCTTAATCTACTCTCAGAGATCTGTAAGTGTTTGGGAACAGCCTTCCAGAGGTCCTATAAAATTGTGTATATCATTAGGTATGTACATATAGTCTTCAGGGAAGATGATTCACAGAAATCATAAACTCCTATATATGACCTCAAAAATTGAGATCCATTATCTTTGGGGGGAAATGGACCTCAGGGCTGGGCAAGGAGATTAAGGAACATGTCATTACCCATTTTTTCATCACACTATCAAGAAATTTGAAGTCATGTAATTCAAGTGTAGTATCTAAAGTTCTTTCTAGCCTCCCCTCCACCAACACTCCATTCTCATCTTCCACCAATTTTCACTGGTGGAACATGGCATTCCCAGTTCTCTGAACACTGCAAGATCCCAGTGCCTGTAAGAAGCTTCCTATCAAACCACGAGGCTTTATTTCACCCTGTATGATTTAGTTCACTCATCAATTCGTGTCTGAGATCTTTCTGTTCTTAACAGAGCAGATCACTCTCCTCATCCCCACACCGCCCACCCCCACCCCCCGAACTGCTAAAAACACCAAATGTTTGCTTTATGATAAATAGTTTATAGATGAACTTTTTCAATTAGATCAGGAAAATGTGAGTGTTGTGTGTGTAGCACAGACCTATGACATGGCATTTGTAGAAAGTTGAACATGTTTTGTTCCTGTATGATGGCTCTTTTCTCTGACCTTTGTTACTTCAAAAGCAGTGTGAATTTTTTTTTAATTTGAAAAGAACCTTGGGTACAGGGAGTAAAGTGCTCAGTTGCTAGCCATAAGGTCAGCATTTCAAACTCACCAACAGCTCAATGGGAGTAAGTTACGGCAGTCCAAGGCTTTAAAGGTGACAGCCTCACTGTCCCTACGGGGACAGACCTACACTGTCCTATATTATCAATAGGAGTTGGAATCAAGTCAAAGGCAATGGGTATGGCTTGGGTTTTTTTTCTCTAGAGAATATAGGCTGGAAAAACTGATTTTCTCATTATAAATCCATTTCTTTGAATTGTCTTCATGCCAGATGATAATCCTTTTTTCCCATGGAAATTTGCGGTGACTGCATCTCTCCAATTAGCTAGAATGGATGTGTAAAATTGCTTCAGTAATCCAGATGTTTAGAAATATAGTGAGACTTCATTCATTACCATGTGATTCTATTAAACAGCTCTGTAGACATTTTATGTCTTAATGGATGAAGTACTTTATGCCCTGTAATGTATAGAGCAGTGGAACTGCTAAAGTCATTGTGCTGTGATGGTTTTTATTACCAGATTTTGCTCTTTTAACATGCTTGCTTCATGCCTACCCTCTCAATTAGAAGTGAGTACTAGCTTTGGTGGCCTCATGTTTCCTATATAATTTGCTATTTCAGGAACCCCGGTTGTGAAATAGGTTATGCACTCACCACCAAGTCAGCAGTTTGAACCCACCAGTGGCTCTGCAAGAGAGAGTTGAGACTTTGAGTTCCCGTAGAGGTCTGCAGCTTTGGAGGCTCCCGGGAGCAGTTCTACTGTGTCCTGCAGGGGCACGGTGAGCCAGAATGTTGTCTAGGCTATTTTGGACACGTTGTCAGGACATCCTGTGTGGTGCCCTCGAGGTGCAGTGAAAAAAGGAAAGGTCAGCCAGGAGATGGATTGACACCAACCACGGCTGCACCCAGGGGCTCCAGACAATGTTGCAATAGTCACAATTGTGAGGGGGGAGAGGACCAGGGAGTATTTATTTTGTTGTGCATCAGACCTCCATGGGTCCGGATCGACTCCCTGGCACCTCACAACAGTGACAGAGGTTTCCTTTCATCCTCAATCTAGTAATAAAGATTGATTAAGAAATTGTTGTCTTAGGTTTGGAAATGAAGTGTTATAGAAAGGTACAGTAAATCCTTCAATTCCTAAGCCTTAGAACTAGTAAAGATCAATGTTCCTTTCCCCTCTCATTTGCAAGTGTTGTGTACGTTTCTGAATGGCCAGAGTATTCAAGATTCCCTTTTAGAACATACAGTCTCTCTTCCAGCCAAGAGGCTAACTGAAAGTTACTTGAGCTCAAGGGACAAAGTTGGTTTTACAGACCTGTAGGCATCACTACAGGATTTAGACACTCCCACAAGGTTAGGAAATTTTCTAAAACTCATTGCTGTGCTTTTCTTCCTATTAGTCTAATCTTCAGATTATGGCCATTGCATAGTCTTAACTCATATAATAGGGGCTACCTAATGGCTAGAGAAATGATTCCTAGTATGTTTTTTCGATGACACATATAGTGGTTGCAATGACCACGAACTTCCCTGAAGCTATCAAATTTTCCTTGAATTCCAAGTATTCATACTGAACCCTAACTAACCACTTTTTCTAAAAGTGAATCACACGCACACACACAGAGAGACTTCAAAAAGTTTGTGGAAATATTCCATTACTTTTCTTTTTTTTAAAAATCACTTTATTGGAGGCTTTTACTATCTTTCAATTCCATTTCATCACCTTTTGAAATACAAGAAGTTGCCCCCCCCAATTTTTTCTTCTTTCAGAGTTATGTTTTTATTTATTTATTTATTTATTTATTTATTTATTTATTTATTTTATTTTAACAAGACATGGTTATCACCTTCAATGCACTCTTCATTGCACTTAATACATTTGTCAAATCTGCTGTTCCATTCTTGGAATTATTTAATAAATGCATGGGTGTGGATGGCTGACAGCACTTCCGTCATTTTTTTTCCATCACCTCTAACTTGTCAGATAGCTGTCTTCTCGTGTCTCTGCATTCATGGAAATCAAAACGAGTCACACTGGGTGAGTACGGTGAATGGGGCAGGAGAAGCATGCTGGTTTTTGTTGTTCTTTTGCCAAAAGCTGGCACACTGAGATGGCTGTGTGAGCAGATGTATTGCCATGGTGTCACAAATCAGGCCTTTTTTGTCACACACTGTCATGTTAATTTTTCAGGACCTCTAAATAAATAGTTTGATTAACAGCTGACGTGATGGAATGAACTCCAAACACACTACAAGTCAACATTTTCATCAGTTCAGGAAGATGATGGACATCCATAATGATATTTGTCATCTATAATATTTCATTGTTTTTTAAAACAACAAAAACACTTGTACACTTGAGTTTTTCCCATAATGCTGTCCTTGTAAATTGTGTTCAACACCGCAACAGTTTCTGCAGCACTTTTTCCTGAACAGGAAACAAAATTCACAGTCTGACACTGTTCTCTTAAAGCAACCATCAAAACAAAACTGCTTTTATGAAAAATTCACTGTGAGCAAAGAAAACCTTCCCAGGCAACACTACTGGGTGTGTTAACTCAAAAAGCGAATTGCTTTTTGCTCACTAGCAGGAAAAATCTGTATTATGAAAACTATGCTTCACTTAGCGTAATTTCTGTTTTAGGGAGCTACCCCCTCGCGGATATATATATAGATATATATATATATATACACATATATATACAGAAAAATCTGTATTATGAAAACTATGCTTCACTTAGTGTAATTTCTGTTTCAGGGAGCTACCCCCTCGTGGATATATATATATATATATGACAGAATCACATTATAATAGGCATAATCATTATTTACAAATCACTTGATTATAGGAATAATCTTTCAAAAGTGTCAAATATTAGTAAGGAATGGTGCTTCAGTTTATTATTAGTAACATGTTAGTTAGGCCCTCAGCATAAGATTTAGTGAGGGATCTCATCTCAGTGACGACATGCTTAGAACTCCACCATCCATGTTTATTTGAGTATGATGATTCAGAATCGCTTTTGTTACTATATGTTTGAAATGGCCATAGCCTCAACTTTGACTTCGATGTAACATACAGCGCATAATTAAAGAGTGACTAAATACTGAATGATCAAGAGAAATAATATTTCAACATAAGGTAGATTTTAACAATCAAATAGATATGAGAAAAATCTGTAATGAGTAGAATGTTAAAAGTTTAAATAAAGACTAATGCAGTGCCAAGTCATAGTGGAGCCCAAGGCAAAGTGAAATGTTAAGTTAATTAATGAAGTTAAGTAAGTTAATTTGAAATTATTTAAGATAGTAGTTTAGTTAAGAGAAAATGCGGAAACAGGATTCTCCATATTAAAAATGAGTTAACAAAGAAGCCCTTGTAAATGTTAAAAATACTATTGGTAGGTTTGTTTCTACTAAACACAGGAAGATGAACATATAATGAATTCTTCTTTGGCGTAAATAAAATATTTATACTTAAAATAATGTGGATTTAAATATACTTATTTCTCAATATTTTGTTTTCCTTTCAACCATTTAACTTTTGTGGAAAAATTAACTCAATAAAAGATAAAACCACAGCCTCTGATATGACTCAGCATAACACTAATCTTTATTTGAAATGTTTTCTATTTGCACACAATGGAATTTTTCTTTTTTTAAATTAAAAATCATTTTATTAGGGGCTTGTACATAGTTTTTCAATACATAAATAAACATACTGTGGCAAGCACCCTCTCACATCCGCTGCTGTCATCATTCTCCAAACATCCGCCCTTTCCTCCGAGCCCCTGGTATCGGCAACTCCAACCCCTCCCCTTTTCCCCTGCTCTCCCTCCACCAACAACCCTCAATACTTTATAAATTATTATTGTTCTGTCATATCTTACCCAGCCCAATGCCTCCCTCAACCCACTCCTCTGATGCCCGTCCTCCAGACAGGTCATCTGTAGATCCTTGCAGTTGGTTCTGTTCCTCTACCCCACCTTCTCTCCACCCATCCAGTAGTTCCATCTAACCACTGGCCCGAAGGGACTCACCTATCCTGGCTTCCCCATATCTCCAGCTCCCCTCGCTACTAGTGTACCTTCTCCAGTCCATCCAAATTTTCAAGGTAGAGTTGGGACCATGATGGTTGTGGGGGAGGGAGACCTCAGGAACTAGAGGAAATGTATGCATCACCTCTGCCTAGCTGCACCTTGACTAGTCTGTCTCCTTCCCATGGCTCCCCTGTAAAGGGGCGGCCAATTACCCACCAGTGGGCCTTAGGTCCCCACTCTGCCCCTCCCCTCACTTGTAATGAAGTGATTCCTGTTCTTTGATGCTCAAAACCTGCTCCCTTTGGCCCCTCTTGATTACACTTGCTGCTGTGCTTCTTCCCTATGGACTTTGCTGTCTCCATGCTGAATGGCACCATGGTTATCTTCAAGTCTTTGAGACTCTAGACATTCAATCATTTGGTAGCTGGGGACCATCATTTCTTCTACTCTGTTTGCCTCTGTATCCATTTGTCTTCAGTGATATCGGGAGTCAATTGGTCCATTGATTTTGATTTTTGTTCTTTGATGCCTGATGCCTGATTGTTTCAGCACCTCATGATCACACAGGCAAGTGAGCTTCTTTTATGGTGGGTTTTGTTGCTCCTGAGCTAGCTAGCTGTTTGTTTATGCTCAAGCCTTTAAGACCCCGATGCTATATCTTTTGATAGCTGGGCACCATCAGCTTTCTTCACCACTCTTGCTCATGCTCCCACATGTCCTCAGTGGGCAGGCACCTTGGGGATGTGTGTACACAGTGATATGTGTTCCCCCCCACCTGTTTGATGTCTATTGCCTAGACCTTTCACCACCTTGTTGCCACTCTGGCTGTTGTGCTTCCTCTGTGTGTGTGTGGTCTTCTCAAGTAGATGGTCTATCACAATGGAGTTTTTCAATTATTAATCTGAAATTCTAAAAACATCACATTCAAGTATTATTTACCTTGATTACTGAAGATTGGTGTAGCACCCCCTGACCTTTTGCACCTCCCAATAGCTCTTGTCCAGCCTGATGACCAATTTGGGGATACGTTTAGAGCCATAACTCTTTCAATTTCCATCCAGTCAGTCCCGACGAATAGTGACCTTACGTACAACAGAGCAAAATAACTCCAAGTTCTGCACCTTCCACAGGTGTTCTTATCTTTGATCTCAATGTTGTGGGCCGCTCATCTTGTCCACAGCATTCTTTTTTTTTTTTT
>PVJH01009960.1:0-76173 GCA_004026705.1 Nesogale talazaci
AATTGAATCTCCATCCCAGTGGGTTGCAGTCCCGCACACAACCACTACGCCAGCGGGGCTCAGCTTCAGGATCCTGATTTCATGGATGAAACAGTGGCAAGTTTTCTGGGAGCTGTAGATGGGAAAAGAGGGAGATGACAATGAAGTCAGAGGGCAGCCTGAAGGGAACATTATTGTTTAAGATGAGAGAAATGCCAGCTGACTTAGAGTCTGAGAGGAATTTCCCAGTAGATTATGACAAATAGAAAGTGTGAGGGAATGGGGTCAACTGGACTAAGGGGATGGGCTTGTGCTGAGGCCAGGGAAGACCAGACAGGTGAGGCCGCAGGATGAGTGTGCAAGGAAATAAAGAGTTTGGCTTTGGAAATAAAAGGTGAAGATAAAAGAGAAGTGAGAGGATGAGGACCAAGGAGATGACACTGCTGGGAAGAAGGGTCACCTCCCGGACCCTGGAATCTCCCAGAACAACCTTCAGGAAACTGAGTGCAGAAGAAGGTCCAAGACTCCTGTTTGTGGTCCTTTGTTACAGCAGGTCTGGAAAATTAATACCCAGAGATTGGGTCTGATCCACCCGAAAAACTCGGACCCGGCCCTTTTTACCTGTTGTTGCCTTGCCTCTGGCTCCTGGCAGCCCAAAGTGCAACAGAATGAAGTTCTATCTAGCCCTGTGCCATCATCCCAGGGTTGTGTTTGACCTCATTCTTATAGCCAATGTGCCAATGCGTCTCATTGAGAGTCTTTTTTTTTAATTGATCTGCTACTTTACAAAGCATTGTATCCTTTTCCAGTGTCTGGAACAAGATTCCTGACGTACGTGAGATAAAGTCTCACTATTCCCACTTCTAAGGAGCACCTTGGCTGTACTTCCTCAAAGACAGATTCGTTTGTTCTGGCTGTTCACTGTACTTTCTAAGTGCTTCAGCAACTTTGTGATTCAGAGTCATCAGTTATCTGCCAGTGTCCCTTACTCTTTGTCCAGCGTCCACATATGTATGAGGCGATTGAAAGTACCATGACTTGGATCAGGCACGGCTCAGTCCTCAAAGCGAAAACTTTGTTCTTTGACATGTTAAAGAGGTCTTGTACAGAAGATTTGCCCAGTAAAATACATGGATGGATTTCTTGCCTGATGTTTCTAGGAAGATTGATTGTAGTTCCAAACAAAATGAAATCCTGAACAACCTCAATCTTTTCACCGTATATCGGAATGTTGTCTATTGGTCCACTTGCGAGGATTTTTTTTTTGTGCTGTTTTCTTTACATTGAGTTGTGATCTATGCTGAAGGCTGACTGTATTCTTCGATCTACAGCAGGGAGTGCTTCAATTCCTTTTGGCTTTTGACAAGCAGGATTGTGCTATCTGTAGATGGAACTTCTCTCCAATTCTGACGCCACATGCTTCTTCATAGAGTCCACCATTTACCATGGACAAATTCTCAACTTCAAGGTTCAACTTTCTCATGCATATGCAGTTGAGCTGTTTTCATGGTTAAATAAAATAAAATATGCATAGTGCCTTGCTCAGAGTAGATGTGAAATAAAAGAATTCTCTTCCTCTGTGTCCTATGTCAAGGAAGCCTCAGGCAGCTTTCCTAGACCTTCTCATGGATTATTTCTGAAAAGCCCTCGTTCATAACTTTGCCTTACCTGGAATGGAGCTGATGCCGCCCAATGGAGCTATTTCTATCCTTTCTGCTTCCAACTCTCTGGGCCATGGGGAGACCCATGCGGGTTTAATGAGCACTTGCACTTGACAGGGTTTATCTCACACTATAAATAGGACCTATATTTCACAGGCAGGATTTATAGGCTGCGGGTGGTAAGCTGTGAGTGGATTGGCCTGGCCATAGGATTTGTCTAAAACCCCAAGCGAGTGAGTGGATAAAAATATCAGGTCAGGAAACTATCTGACCCAGGAAATGTGAATCCGTTCCCAGCAGCTTTGCTCCAGCCTTGCCTTGGGGGTTAGCAGGGATGATTCAAGGAGTGGACACTTTTATGATGGGAAGTAACCTGGGACCAGGCCTGAGAATGACCCTGCCTCATAATATAGGCTTTCCTCCCCCTGTGTGGTAAAAGAGTTTAAGGACGTGACTGCTAACCCAAAGGTTGGTGGTTTGAGCTTTCCCAGAAGAACTGCGAAAGAGAGTCCTGATAATTTGCTCCCAAAAGATCAAAGTCTTGGGCTGGGGGTTGGGGAGGGGGGCATGAACAAGGGGGGAAGTCAAAATAAAACATAAAAAACATGGAGCATCATCCTATACTGTAACTCTGGAGATTTCCAGGAGTTTGAATTCGCTCAACAACACACCGATTTGCAGGGGAAGGCCAGAAAAGAAGAAGTGAAAGGTTTCCTTTTATTGGGGCTATTGGCCCCAAACAACACACCAAACAGAAACCTCACTGATTGAGATGCAAGTCTGACTGAATAAAGAGATAGAGATTCCAAGGTTATAATTTCTTTTAAAAATTCTTTTTCTAAATCTTATAAGAAGAAAATTAAGCATACTCATAAAACCGGAGCAATTAGGTTCAGGGTCCCTGGAGCTGGAAGGGTGCTATGGAATTCAAATCCCAGGTCTTCTTTTGTCACATGATGGAGAGAATATGAAGAATCCCCATCTGCCACAGAGGACCTGGGCAGGACATAGGAAGAGAAGCTGTGGAGAAATGCTCTCAAGGCAGCATGAGCTTTCTCTGCTTCTGTGGCACCCACAAGCTCCCAGACCACCTTCACCCAGGACTGATAAGAGAGAGAGGAGGAAGCCCCAATAAGCTACCTGCCACCCTATGGGTTTCTCTCTCCCCTCCAGCTAAGTCTGTTGTGATTTTTGGTTTGGTTTTGTTTTCTGGTGTGTGAGGTGGCTGTTCCTGCTGCCTGGCCCATTGTAGGCAGGACAGGAGGAGAAGTCAGTATCAGATTATGGTGGAGAGAATCTCAGGCAAGCTCTCTCCAAGGAGAACTTAGAGCAAGCCATGGACTATCTCCATACTAGCTCTTCTACGACCCAGCACTCACAGCAGATTCTCATTTGCCTTGATAAATTCATTCTTTTGGAGCTGGGCATGGTAGATCAGAAACGCCAGAGGGAGTCCTGGTGGCACAGAGATGGAGCTCTTGACTACTAAGCAACAGAAGGCAGTGGTTCTAACCCATCAGCCACTTAGTGGGAGGAAGAGAAGGCAGCTGGCTTCTGAAACCCTATGGGGCAGTTTGACTCTATCCTCAGGGGCTTCTGTAAGTGAAAATTGATCTCTGTGGGTTTTAACAGCACTCAGAGGACCCTGCACAGTGCGAATGTTTGGGACTCAGCTACTCATCCAAAAGTTGGCAGCGTGAGTCCACAAAATAGCCTTACAGAAGAAAAGAAAGACCCACCTCTCTACAATCATAACCTGAGAGCCCTATGGTGCACATGTCTCCTCTGGAGCACACCGGGACCTGAAGTCAACTTGCCATCAATGGGTTGATCATGAGCCAGCATATCTTGACATTGTCTTCTTGGAAGAGCAGACAGAGCCCTACATGACTGTGATTTGGACACTGTGGTGGGCTGGGAAATGTCTGTGCCCACCTCATCTTTGGGATTCCATGGGTACTGGTTGAATATCCATTCTAATTTGCATAACAGAGGTTTCATTTCTTTCCTTCTCATTTTTATTCTTGTTTTATTCTCATGAAATAATTAACTTGTTTAACTTCAAGCCTTAAAGACCCCAGATGCTCTACCGTTTGATAGCTGGGCACCATCCACTTCTGTCACCACATTTGCTTATGCACCCATTTTGTCTTCAGTGATTGTGTCGGGAAGGTGAGCATCAAAGAGTGTCAGGTTATTTGAACAAAGTGTTCTTGTGTTTAGGGAAGCCTCAACTAGAGGCCTGAAGTCCATCTACTAGCCTAATGCTTCACATATAATATCTATGTTCACTGACCTCTAACCCTTTCATTATAACTTAATATAGTTACACATATACATATCTATAGTTATCTCCCTAAAAATAGCTTTTGTTCCCTATATCTTTCTTCTTTTTGGGGGGGGCATCACTGCCCTCTGGTGGTAGGAGTAGGAGGCCCAGCCTTTGCTCCTGTGGAGCTGCTGCTGGAATCGAACCTCCATCCCAGTGGGCCGCAGTCCCGCGCACAACCACTATGCCACCGGGGCTCAGCACCTACATCTTTCTTCTATTTCCTCTTGCAAGGAAGCAAATAACCCACGTGGAAGAAGCACACCAGCCTCTTTGAATCATGAGGTGTCAATAGGATCAAGTCTCAAAAGATCCCAAACAAGCAACTATATCAATGTGAAAGGGAGGGGTTGGAGTGGAGACCCAAAGCCCATCTGTAGACAATGAGACATCCCTCCACAGAGGGCTACAATGAAGGGATGGCCCAACCAGAGTGCACTTTATCACTGATGAAGCACATAGCATTTCTCTAATCCCTGAGTTCTTCCTGCCCGCCCTCTACCCCTACCACGATCCCTACTACCTCACAAATCTGCCTAGACCGGGGTACTCACATGGGTACAGATAAGAGCTCTTGATACATGGAATTCGGACAGATAAGACTCTCCGGAACAGTAGTGGGAATAGTAGTATCATGAGGGTAGGGGCGTGTAAGGGAAGTGATGGAGAGAAAGGGGGAACCAATCACAAATGTGGATATATAGCCCAATCCCCCCAGGGGGACAAATAACAGAAATGTGGGTTAAGGGAGACAATGGACAATGTAAGACATGAAATAACAGCAATAATATTGAGAGAGAGAGAGAGAGAGATCTAACATAAGAAATAAAGTTGACTAATCTATAAAGCAGTATAAATGGGTCAGTGCAACTCACTTGCGTGAGACAGTGAGTACACTGGCAGTCCTTCGAATCTTAAGGGCTGCCAAATATTCCTCTGGAGAGCAATTCAGGCTATCTGGTCACAGGCAGCAAACAGCAGAGCAGGTCCAACACTCAGCCAGATGACAGAGTCCAACAGTCCTCAGCTCAAGAAATATCTATTCCAGGAGCATGGCGAAGCAGGGCTTGAAGGAACCTCAACTCACAGCAACACAGACCATGGATTAGGTGTACCGTGGGTAGTGTAGCTTGGAGATTGAGGCACAGGACAAACAAGGCAGCTAGCTGGTCTGAAGATCCAAGAGCAAGCGAGAGAGAGGGTGGGGTTTGCCAAGCCATTTATATCTCCATCCTTCAATTGATCTCACATGTGTTCATTGGCCATGTTGTCACAACAAACCTACCTATCACAAATATATAATTAATCAAGGACTCTCAAGGTGGGGCGGTGGGGGGCGGGGAGGGAAGTGGAGAACTGATACCAAGGGCTCAAATAGAAAGAAAATATTTTAGACATCTTGAAGGCATCCTACGTACAAGTGTGCTTGATACAATTAAACGATGGATTGTCATAAGATTAGTAAGAGACCCCAGTAGAATGATTAATAAAGGAAAGAATGAACTTAACTTGGGTCCCTAGTCTAATCCAACATTAACAACAACAACAACAAAACCACCCTCGTGTTCCAGCAAATGGATGGAAACACGTCCCAATCTTTCAAAGATAGTTCCTATGGGAAACCATCATTCTGAGGAAGCACAGGCAAAAGTGACAAGTGGCTATTTGTCTTTGGTTGCAACCTGGATGCGCGAGGAAAGACCCATCCTCTGTGGTCACTTCAAATCTGGAGTTCGGCAGCATGAAGGGTTACCGGTGTTGAATCATCCCACACATGGCTGCCACTCAGTGACTTTTTTCTTGAAATCAAGTGCTTCCAAGAAGTCTTGGACCAAGAGAAGTGGGCTGGGGGAGGGAAAGAAGAAGCCAGTGGCTGAGAATTCATGTCACACTACATAGATCATCTCTGTTTTTCTTGGTTGTGGGAGTGAGGTCCCTGGGAGGGTCTGTCACCAACCAGATTGGACAGCTGGGAAGGGCTATTTTTAGTGTTGAGAGGGGAAGGACTTCCAAAGATAGAACTCCAGCCCCTGCTTGACGTTGCAAGTTCAGACTTGGGGGCGGCTGGAGAAATGGGCTGGGGGGTTTGAGCCAGAACAAACAAGTCTGCAGGGCAAACACGATGGCGTGCAGGAAGCTAGCCCATTCCATCGCAATGCACACAAGGGAACTTTGTGGATTTCTAGAGCATTCGCTCCCCACTTCCCTGCACAACCAGGACACATTTCCTTTCTTCTTTTGTTTTCTTTCTCCCCACCTCTTGACCTCTCCTTCCTTCCAATGGCTTTGATAACTTTCCCATCCCTCTCGCGCCTCGCGGTCATCATCACCTCACCGCTCAAGGCTGAGCAGAGATAGGGGAAATAAATCCATGTTGAAGAGCAGCTACACATCAGCTGAGTGGCCAGCTTATGGGCTGCAGCTGTAAGATCACAACGTGTTGGTGCCTTCCCCAAACAGGACTGTTCTGACGGGGGTTTGTCCTGAAGTTCCCAATGTCAGAAGGACATCTTTTTACAGAAAGCCCAGGTGAATATGCAGATCTGAAACTGGGGACAGGCAGTGGAGAGCCCAGACCTGGGGAAAGATGCATGGACCTTGGTTAGTTACAAGTTCCTGGGAGGTGAAAATGGTTAAAGGGGTGTACTGACAATGGGAAGATAATAGAGGTTTGAGTCCGCCTAGAAGCGCTAAGAAAGAAAGACCTGGTGACCCACTTCAGACAAGTTACCCTGAAAACCACAGTTCTACTTGGACAGACATGGGGTCCCTATGACACCATCGCACCAGGTTTTCAGTCAAAAGTTTATGTGCCTGATGCTTTGTGTTATGGCCTGAAGCCTTGTAAGGTGCCTTCTGTCCATCTCTCTCTGTTTCCTGCTCTCAGGACAGGTTCGGACAAACTGATTCACATGTAGAGGAATGGTTCGTATGCCTCCTCCCAGGGACCTCTGCAGCTCAGAAGATGCTCAGAGGCACACAAAATGCTCTTATGGGAGAGACTACCCTCCCCCCAAAAAACCCCAGATATCATATCCTGCCACATTTCAAGCACATCAAGAAGTATTGCACAATTGCTACCACGATTTGTTTCAAAGCATTCTTTTCCTTCTTGAAATCCTTGAAATCACTCCCTTTTATGCATCCCCCCCCCACACACACACTATATCCCTCAGAAACCCTTATTCTACTTGCTGTTTCTATAGGTTCATCAATCCTGGGTTTCATATATTGAAAAACAGAAAAAGGTATAACAAAAATTCAAGAGGGGCACTACCAATGACAAAATACATCTGAGATTAACCCCAATATGAACAAACAAAAAATATTTAAAATGTTGAAAACCAGATCATGCATTGGGGAGTACGGGGGGCGGGGGGAGGGGAGGAAGTGATCAACTGCCAAAGTATTAACCATTCAAGTCAGGTATATAACTTTGATCATCTATCAACCTCTCTCTAGTATACTGTTTGGTAACCAATTTCTTCCCATCCCCCATTCTGGACAGAGGGAGATCATGGAGGCTTCTTTGCTATGTAGATCTCACAAATGTATCTTGGGCTTGCTCTGTTATCCATGCAAAACCGATTCTCACAGAGCAGGCTCTGATACTCTCTGCTCCTTTGACATTGGAGTAGATAATTTAAAAGCCTCCATGTTGCTGTGCTTCTTCCATGTAGATGTAGTTGATGTCTGGGAGAGATATGTTTGAGGGGTGTGTGTGTGTGTGTGTGTGTGTGTGTGTGTGTGTGTGTCCCCGTCCCCAGATAGGTTGATCGCATTCCCTCAAAACATATGTGGAAGTCTTAACCCCTCTTCTGGTGAATGTGACATTGTTTGGGGAATGAGGGTTTTCTTAGAAGATGTCAGTTTAACTTAATAAGATCTAATTTAGCATCATTTTGACTGACATTTTCAGTTTATAGGGTAGGCTAGTTGCTCAGGCTGTACGATTGGTGTCTTATTAAAGTCTTATGAAGATAGAGTTACACGGGTCACAAAGAGGGGAGGGGCCATACAAAGATGTTTCTATAGGTAGCAAAGGGAGACCCAGGAAAGCCAGCCACCGCTGGAAGCCAGGAGCGAGGCACGGAACAATTTCTCCCTCAGAGCCCGTGATAGGAATTGACACCCAGATTTTGACTTCTAGTTCCAGAACGGTGTAAAAATACATTTTTGATTTATAAATCCATCTGCTTGATACTATTTTCTTCCAGCAAATCAAGGAAACTAGGACTCAGAATTAAAGAATAGGCCTTGAATTCTTTGCTGCCTGTATAGGGCCTCAGGCAGGATGGCTTTTGGGAGGCCAGTCAACAAAGGGCTCTGTCCAGTGTGTTTCTTCATTGGGGGGAAAGGTGGCAGCCAAGAGGCCCTGAAACTCTCGCCATTCTGCCATATGGAGAAGCTGAAACCAGGACGTCGCATGATACAGCAATTGCTTCTGGAAGGAGAACCGAATCTTTTCATGGGTGACCTTTGTCAGCATCCAGCTGTGGTCCTCTGGCCTGGCTGAAGGACACCGTGTGGCCCCTGGGTTCTGCAGAACACAGGTTCTGATGGATGCAGCTAGGTGGCAGGCATTCTAATGGCTCCATGACTTCCCGAACAGCCGCATAAATCCAACAGGGCTGTTCTCAGAACCAGAGGTGAAGGCTCCTTGCCCAGTGGGGCAGGGCGGGCTAGGGGTGGGTAGCTAAGAGAATCTGGAATTGGAAAGCAGTCTTTTATGTTTTCCTTCTGGCTACCTTTTATCATTATTACTCCCTCGTGTTGGGATATTTTAAAAACACTCTTGTAAATTATTCACAGATCAAGACACCTAGTGGGGATTAGAAGAAATTTTGTTTTTTTACCTGAACCACAACCTTAAAATGACATGCTCAAAACTTGGGAAGCATCTCAAGAGGTTCATTTTGATGGAAAGCGGTTGTTTTGAATGCTTATTTGAGAAGAAAAGACAAGCTAGAACTTAATGAACTGAGCCTGCAACCTAAGAAATTCTAAGAAAAATAGTCAAGGAAGTTCAAAGAACAGGGAGGAAGGAACTAACAAAGATAAAAGCAGAAACCGTAAAATCTAGGACATTTTATACAACAGAGAGGATTAGCAACACTGAAAACTGACCCTTTGAAAATATTAATAGGCAAGCCTCTGGCAAAATTAATCAATAAAAAAAATGGCAAAAAGCACTATTAATAATAGTAAAGGGGAAGGGGGCCAATACTATGGATGTAGGAAAACATTAAAAAGATACTAAGAAGTTGCTAAAAGCATTAAATTAAGAAACATATGGCATGAATGATTCATGTAAAAATCAAGCTTAGCAGAGTGAATCCAAGAGGAAATAAATGACAAGGGCAATTCTATGATCTTTAAAGAGGTCTAATTAGTAGTTAAAAGGTTCTGATGTTCAAACAGTCCAGTAATAGATGATTGCAATATAAGAAAGTTCCAGGGAACAGAAAAATAAGAAATATTTCACTTTGAACTTTATAGTGCTAATATAACTTTGAGGACTCACTCAAAAGATTATTTGCATAATCTTAAACAAAAAATTATCAATGCAAATACTGGAAAATTTCATCATGACAAGTTGGATTAATCCCAGGAATGCAAGACAGTTCAACATTACAAAATTCATTAAAGCATCCAGCCATATTAGCAAATGAAAAGATAAAGACCATGTGATCATCGCAATAGATGCAAGAAAAACATGCGGAAAAATTAAAAATTTATTCACCATTAAAAGCTCTTAGCAAACTTAGAAATACAAAAAGAGGCATCATTAACTTGATAATAAGCATCTACAAAATGATAGAACCAAGCAAGATGTCATCTCTCACCCTCTCTGTTCAATGTTTTCCTGAAAGATTTAGCCAGGGAAGCAATTCCAGAGGAGCTGGAGGGAAAGGTATAGCAACTGGAGAAACAAGGTATCTAAAAATGTATATGCTGACAGAGTAAAAGGAGCTTCAGATAAGCTATTGGACATAATAGAAGTATTTGGCAGCAATGAAACATTGAGGGGATTGCAATGATAACTTGAATCAGAACGTGCAAGAATGGTTGTGTAAAACCATAATCTGTTTTGTATGCCTTCTCCTTCCACTTAATCCACAACAAAAAGTTGGTTTCCGTTTCTTTTTAAACATTAGGAAAGATTCTCAGTGTAAAGCAAAATGATCAGAGATTTCATTTAACGACGCAACATCTAGAACAAAAGCCCACTCCTAGGGAGATATCCAGCAAATGATCTATCCCTTTTGGGGAGGAAATATCAAACCTTATTGAAGACTTAAATAAATGTGGAGTATATCACACAATAGATAGAGTACATGAAGACAAAAACTCTCTCCATACTGATCTATAGAACCAATGTAATTTTAATTAATGAAATTTGATGAGATTATTCTAAAATCCATGTATTAAAACAGAGGGCCCAAACCAGACTATAGATTCCTGAAGAAAATCACAAGGTGAGGAAAGGTGCTATACAAAATATCCAAGATGTATTTCAGCACGGCAATACTATGGTGTTCTGCTGGCAGGTGCTGTGGATCACAAGTTACCAAGTTTACCAACCAGCCTAAGAAAGAAGGATGAGTCTGTCTGTTCCTATAAAGAATTACAGTTTCAGAAACGCCATATAGGGTCCCTATGATCTATAATCAACTTGATGACAGTGCAGGACAGTCATAATAAAGGCAAGATGATGCTGGCAATGTCACAGAGTAAAGACAAGATTGATGGCTTAATCTATATTAAATATAAGAACTTTTGTTCATTTAAAGAGAGTAAGGTACCAAAGGGTAGTGACTTTCATGTACTTGTATGTCCTGGGTTCATTCAATGCTTTTAACATAGCTCAAAGTAAATATGTCAAGAATTTTTAAAGCAGATTATTTAGGTTTATAGAGTTGAGCCCCACAAAATCCATAAACAAACCTTAAAAAAAATCTTACTCCTGGCAGATGGGGGTGAGGGGTAGGTGACGCAGCTAAGCTCTTCTGTATTCTTTGAAGAGACTACTTTGCTTCAAAATAACATAATTTTGGAGCAGCATGATTTCTTAAAAGTATATAGATCTGTAAAATTCCAATTATTTAAAAATAATTCATTAAAAGTATATGTATCTAATATTCCACTTAAAGCAGCAGCAAAATATTAAGCATTCCAGAACAAAAGGGAACAAACAGGATGCATTTTCATATAATATAGCTACAAAACTTTCCCAAGAGATATAAAAGAAAAATTTAATAAACGAAGAGCTAGATAATGGTCTGAGATGGTAAGACAATGTTGTAAAGATGCCAGTTCCCCCAAATTAACCTGCACATTTAGCATCTCTCTAGTGAAAATATGAAAATTAATTTCTTCAGACCTCCACAAACTGAGCCACAGGTCCTTTAGAGGAATACCAGGGAAGAATTGCCAAGACAATATTTTCTAAGTCTTATGAAGATTTATCCTACAAGTTAATGTAAATTGTAAACACCCAGCAATTTAAATACATTGTTCCTGGTAGAATAAAAGACAGATAGTCAGCAAAATAAAATGAATGAGTAAGCTCATCAAAGAGCATAAACAGCGACTGGTATCCATATCTGTGGGGGAGATACATGGTCTGAGGATATGCATATATTTGGAATCAACACTAAAGCCTTACTTCACACAATATGTTATTATGTAAAAAGAAAGCTATACTTAAAGGCCTGTCTTTGAACAAGAAGCCATCTAAAAGAAGTGTCAATTCTGTCCACATGGAAAAAGCACACAGATTTATTATTTACAAGGAAAATCCAACCCAGAAGGAGGAGCTGCTGTCAGAGATTAACTTGTGGACATCTGGTTTACAGAAGGCTATGGATAACTGTGGAAACCCGAACCCCATTTGCAGGGTCCCCACATGGATTAAATCTCTGGTGAATCCCCTCTGGACACAGTCCAAGGATATGAATACCCTTGCTGTCAGGCAGATAGCATGGTACACTTGATTGTGGCAGCTGTGTTGTTGGTGGGTGCCATCAAGTTGGTTCCGACCCATAGTGACCTCATGCACAACAGAATGAAGCACTGATGCTGCACCATCCTCTCGATTGTTCCTCTACTTGAGCACATTGTTGTTACCTCTGTGTCAAATCCATCTCTTTGAGGACCTTCCTCTCCTTTGCTGACCCTCTGCTTTACTGAACACAATGTCCTTTTCCAGAGACTGGTCTCTCCTGACATGTCCTGAATAGGACAAGTGGAAGAAAAGTGGTTGTGTGAAAAGAATTAAAGAATATTACATCATTCAAAATTTTGCCCATGCAATTTTTCAATATTGCAAGTCAAGTCTTGACTTTTTTCATGAGTTCTTGCAGTTTAAGGTATGTTTTTATTTAATAATTTTATTAATATGAATCCAGGATAGGTACAGTAACTGGATTTATCAATACCTAAGGGTATGGCAGGGTGGGGTGGGGGGAATCAGGATCTAGTAGCAATGAGTATGAGAAGAAAATGTTCTGAAATGGATTGTGGTAAAGATTGCACAACACTTCTTAGTGGAATTGAATGATTAAATTGTATGCTATGTGAAACATAGGCCAATAAAACTATTGTTTTCAAAAGGAAGCTATGAAACAACTTATAGAGTATCTCATTTTGTAAAATTTACTAAAATTCAGTTTATATACACACAAGTAACTCTAAAGGATAAAAATAAATGACAGCATCAATTATCTCTGGCTTGTTGATCATGGGTGATTTTTCTTACCTGTACTTTCTATTTCTTAAAACAGAATAATAATTTTTTAAAATGAGTTATTTTTTTCAGGAAATAGAAAGTAAACCTAAACATTTCTAGTCTATGTTCTGTGAGCCCTATCTAAAGATTCCCATTCTTTGGAGTTCCACCACTTGTATTTCTTTGCCACTTGCATGGCAAAAAACATGACGTGGTGACCCTCACACTTAAGGATACTTTGATACTTTAAGCACACTTTATTTCCGCCACCTTCTCTGAATTTCCCTGTGCTTTCCCAGAGTCATTCTTTTGAGCTGAAATTTTCCATGCTTGGTCTTCGACCAAAGGTGATTTCATTTGGGAAAGATTGCAAAAATGTATAGTCCAAAGTGTTCTGTCATTTTGGAAGTTACATAAGGGTGAAGAAAAACACTCTCTCTGTTTGAAAACCAATGTAAAAGACTTTTCTCCTTTCCACACAGTTTCTTTAACTGGCTTGTTTGGGAGGTTTGAGAGTTGCATTCCACCAGTCCCCACATGGCAGTTTTATCTTTAGAAACAGCCTTGTGTTGATCTCGGTACTCTGCTTTCTTTCCCTCTTCCCCCCCCCCCCCACTTTTTTTGTGGTGTGTGCTAATTTTCATAAAAGTATGTGGGGTGAACAGTGTGCTCTCCTGGTGTTAGAAGTCAGAACTGACTTAGAGTGCTAAAATGTCCTGCCAGCCTGACCCAGAACATGCCACTTCAAGCTGTCCATTCCTGCCTGAGGAAAACCACAGTAACATTGTGAACATCAAGGGATCCCAGTACAAGCAAGTTCCTAGGAGGTGTCTGAGCTCAGAAATTCAAGCTAGTTACACTGTGAGCATCATCACCGAAAAGATGTTGTGGTCTCTGTACAGTGGTGAGTCAATGCTCACGGCATTTGCCTGGCATTATGCACAACAAGGAAAACAGACCAGTGATGTGAGCTCCTCAAAATATTGCACGGGGAGCCTTACTTTCAAAGACACTCTTTGTTGGTGGTTCTCAAACTCTTTAGACCAAAGCTCGCCTCAATGGATTGATCGTTAGTTGCCGGGCTGATGTGTATAAAGAACCACACAGGTTGCCCAGTGCATAATTCATACCGGCAGCTCTCTCTCACACATCCTTTGATCAGTCTACCCCTTTCAATCTCCTTTGCCAGTGGAAAATAAGTCTAAAAAAATCATTGTTTGAGCTTTGTGGTTCAGTGAATTCCTTGATATGGTTCTTCTGGGCAATCCTTGTAATTCCTGTCAAATGACTGGGTAGGACTTTGCAAATGTGAGGTGTTGGGGGCTGCCAAGGGAATCAGTTGTATACCATGGCACCCCTGTGCTATACAATCATACAAGTAGGGGACATGGAATGCTAACTGACGTGGGATTGGTCAATGCTTCCATCCAGCTAAGCTTAAACCAAGGCTGTCTCAGAAGCAGAACCAGGGGATCTCAGTACCAAAAAGAAAGAAGAGCAAGGAGTGGAGTGAGTCCTTAAAGACCCCAGCTCATTGAACCTCTTTGATCCAGGAGACCGAGCACTGTGATCCCATAAACCAAGGCCTCCTGACTCACAGAGCATGAGCTGAGTCCCTTCAGACAGAAGGTTTGCTGGGAGGGTAGAGAGCCTCCTGGCACTCAATCAGAGGTGCTAGATTTACCTTCCCACAGTACTAGAACTGAAGGGTGCCCTTGGGCCTTTATCTGCAGTGCTCGAAGAGAATTGTCACATTGCTTGAGCAAAGTAGAGGCCAGTGGGCTTCATGGGAGAGAGACTGTGGCACACAGAGCAGCATGCCCATGCACAAGGCTGAGAAGAGGTGGCCCTGGCTGAGGAATTGAATCTCGAACATTTCTGATGTGTAACATATTAGCTTCCCCAAGAAGCCCAGATTTATGAATATTGTATGTGAGTTTTGTATGGCTACTATCAAACCTACCAGAAAAACTAGAGAGTGCCTTAAGAGAGACAGTTGGTGTCAGAATTGGTAAAGGAGACTGGAACAGGTGTGTCTGATTTCTGCCTTGGACATAAATAGGCCTTGGGCTGCTGTGCATGATTTTATTTTCTTTGTAAAGTCCGAGGAGGTCAGAAGTAGCCCTCACACCATTTTTACAAGCATGGACACAAGTTTCCATTGTAAGTCTATGCTGCTTTTGTTACCACTTTTGAGGCCATTCTGACCCATGGCAACCACTCCTGTGCCAAGTAGAACATTCCCACAGGGATTTGGGGAAATGAATTGCAGTTTTGTCTTCTAAGGTGCTTCTCAGGGAGGCCAAACTCTTACGTTTTCAGTTAGTAGTTGAGCATTTAATTGCTCTGAGCATTTACAAACTTTTGTCATTTCAACTTTTTATAGGTGTACCACTGATGAGAAGCACTGACAATAATTTGTGAGTTGCCCATCACTTGTATCCTTCTGTCCCATTCCCTCCCCCACCCATGGGTTACCCCTATGGTAACCCCTAAAACACTTCGCGGTCATTTGCCTTTTCTTCTTTTTGTATTTCACTGTACATAATTGGAGCCAAACAGTACTCGTTCTTTTATGATTGACTTTGTTTCACTCAGCATAATGTCTTTAAGCTGCATCCACACTGTACCATGTGACAGGTGTGTTTCATTTGAGCCTTTGGTTTGGAAGTTTCGGACATAGTGTCATGGAAAATTTCCCACAACATGTCCCTAATAAGATGTTTAGATATTTAATGCTTCTTTTCTATTTCCTAATTAAGGGCCAGGGGTCTTAAAGCTTGCAAGCAAGCAGCTTTCCAAGCAACAGTCTTGATCTTTCTTTGTCAGGAATAACAAAGAAGAAAGAAGAGACGAGAACTACAGAAGAATATGGAATATATGACTAAATGTCTCCACAAACAACAGTTTCCTTTGTCATGAGACCATAAGAACTAGATGGTGCCTGGCTATCATTACTTAACATTTTTAAGCAAAGATTCTATAGGAGAATCCTGAACAAAGGAGACAAATGTAGAACGGAATACTAAGTCAGGGAATTCAGACTTTTGGAGTCAAAGGAGCAGGATGGAACTATTACCCTGAGATAATCTTGAAAATTTAAATAGATTTAGCCTCGAAAGTTTTCCTGGAACGAAAAGAAAATAAGTTTTTTTGTTGGATGCCATCATGTCATGTGGTAGTTGCACAATTTCATGTCTACTTGGTAAATAGGTTATAGGCGTGGAGTCTAGTCTGTCCATCAGGTCACAGCTTGATCGGTGCCTTCTTGTGGGTGCCTTCTTGTGCCTTCATGCAGATTCTGGGAATTTTCCTCTCTTCACCCTGGAGGGGGCGGGACACACACTGTCTCTGCTACACATTCCTGAGGACAATCCACATGGACCCACGCTGATGGCAGCCAGAGCCCTGGAGATGCTTCTACCACCGCTGGATCCGCAAGATTTTTCACCCACAGGCCTGTGTTCTTCCTTTATTCAGTGTCATTGCATGTGTTGCATGAGTCTGAAGAGGAATGTGTAGGCTGGTATTAGAGGATAATATCAGACCTATAGACTTGATCTGGACTGGGTTGGGATATTGTCTTAATCTTCAAGTACCCTTTGATGTAAAACTATCTCTTATACATTTGAGCATTTCCGGATTTGTTTCTCTAGTCAACCCACTCTCACGCATGTCAGCTCTGACTCAGGGTGACCCTGTGCACAACGCAACGAAACACTGCCCAGCCCTGTACCAGCCTCACAATTGTTTCTACACTTTGGCCAATTATTATTGTACACAGGGCCACTACTAGTTGCAACTGACTGGGAGGTAACTGCGTGCTGGGCACCAGTCTCGACATTCCTCATATATTAATTCATTTAGGGCTGATAACTGTGAGATGCGCCTTAGTCTTTCCATTTTACAGATAAAGACACAGGTATAGAAAGGTTCATGGATAGTACCAATGGCTTTTATCTCGTGCCCTGTAGTCTCTACTCAAAGGGGCTGGCCTTGTAGCTTGCTTTAGCCAATAGAATAGAGGCAGGGAGGACACATCTGGGATTCCCTACTGGAAGCTGAGAGCCTATGTGGAAGTTGAATATCTATGTGGAGGCGAGATGAAACCCCCCCAGCCAACAGACAGCCAAGTTAAATCAGAAGCAGAGCTATCTGCAATCCTAATCCCTCTGTAGAAGCCTTCTAACACTGATGAGGCACACAAAAACAAAGAGTACTCATTCATATATACAAGCAAACCTCTACATGTATGCGCTGTTGTTATTAAAGGGGCTCTGGTTGTAGGGCAAGGTATGCATTGGGCTGTTAGCCACAAGGTCAGCAGTTCAAACACACCAGCTGCTCCATGGGAAAAAGATGAGGCTTCCTGCTCCTTTAAAGAACAGTAGAACACAGTACTCTGTCTTTTGCCATCTTTACAATCATTCCCATTGTTGTCATTGTTGTGTCAGTTCACATCATCAAGGATCTTCCTTGGTGACACCAATCTTCTACTTGGCCAAGCATGACGTCTTCCTCCAGGGATTGGTCTCTCCTTTACACATGTTCAAACTGTGTGAGACACTCTCACCATTCACACTGCTAAAGAATGTTTTCATTATATTTCTCCCAAGACTGACTTGTGTGTTCTTCTGGCACTCCACGATATATTCAATATTTTTCGCCAGTACCATAATTCAGAGGCATCAATTCTTCTTTAGTCTTATTTTTCCACTGTCCAGTTTTTATATGCATATATGGTAATTGAAAATATCACAACTTGGGTTAGGTGTACCATAGTCCGCAGAGGAAGGTGTTTGCTTTTTAACACTTCCAAGAGCTCTTTTACAGCAGACTTACCACAGGCAAAACCTCATTTGATTTCGTGAATGTTTGAGGTGAAGTGGAATTAGTTACTTGTGGCTCTTATATCTATTTCTCTATAAATCCCACCAATTCCTTCAGCAGGGTCATGCAAATAAAGGGTAGAGGACTCTAATGCAAGGATTACTCAGTTTTGTCACTCCTCTGTTGAAGAGAGCCATCTTAGAGCCAAGAACAAAGAGAATTCCCAGGACCTTCTTGGAAGAAGAAGAACCAGTTGAGAATTCCTGTGAATCCTCGCTGTTCTTTTGAGATCCCTGCCTGAAGTGGCAGAGTCCATAGAGGCCATGCCACACCCAAATCAGGCCAATGGAATGGGGGAACTGGAGTGCTGAGACCACAGACTATGAGACTGAGAGGCTGTGAGGCAGAGAATGAACATGCTTTCTGGCCTTTGGGACAAGGCAGAGACTAAGGGACCAGGCAGCTGAGAGGCTGAGGGCCAGAGCTGCTGACTGAGATGAGAGGCACTGCTGTGGACTGGATCCTGGCTTGTTGTGACTTGTTAACATCTCTAATAACCCCCCATAGCTGTGAGTATTATTTAAGAGTTCTGTGTGACTCTGGAAACAAGTTATCAAGCCCAGCAGAGAAGTTGAGTACTGTGGGAGGAATGGTGGCTGTCAGACTAGGGTAATGAAGGATGGAGAGTGGAGGCTTGTGTGACCTCAGTAATTGTCAGACTTGTGTCAATGGGGCTGGATTCTCTTTCCTTGTGTCACCAAAGAAGGTCAAGTATGACAGACAGTTTTCCTCACTATCACTTCACTTTCCTCACTGATGCAGCAAAAATAAAATTCTTGATGACTTTCATCTTTCTCCCCATTTATTGTGATGTTACTTTTTGGACTAGGTGTGAGGATTTGGGTTTTTTTTGACATTGAGGAATAAGCCATACTAAAGGCTTTTGTTCTTGGCTTTTCATCAGTAAGGGCTCAAGCCCTCTTCACGTTATACATTAGTCACCTCTAATGCCCAAAGAAATGACTTATCCTTCAAAAGGTCAAGGTCTATCAGTCAGAGACCACGGGGAGTGGACCTGTGGTCAATCAAAGATGCTTTTGTTATGCTTGTTGCTGACAGGGAAAACACACACAATGTGACCACTGAGACATTTTGTTAAGATGTCTGCTTAGGATGTTTTTGTTAGGCCTTTTTATAGGTTGTAGACTCATGCTGAGTGATCTTAGGAAGGTTGAAGGAGCTTGGGAATCAAGTTTGGGTTGAATGTGACAGGATGAAGGGGGCAGTGTTGGGGTTGACTCTGTCTGAATGTGTAGGCAGCTTGATGATTGAGGGCAGGGACAATTTGGATCGAGGTGAGAGAAGGATTAAAGCAGTATGAGGGAGGCTTCATGGGTAAAGAAACAGTATCGTTCCTGTCAGGCAGAAAAAGAGGATGTTTCATTTATTTTTGCGACTGTGGTGTTGCCTTGTCTCTGTCTTGTTTCAGGCAAGGACTAAGAGTGGCCTTGTTTGAGAATGGTTTATATTCTAAGGAAGTTGTTTATGCTGCACTGGGAACACTTTGCTTCGGCCTCGCTGTTAACTGCTGAGTGCCAGCTGTCGACGCCATTTTTTTTCCCTCATGGGAATTACTCGGAGACCTGTTGGGAGGGGTCCATTGATAACACCATAAGAACCCTGAGAGCAGTGTATTCTGGGGCATGCATGCTTTATGTTGCCGTTTTCTCCTAAGTCTAGGGAGTCATATGGACATAGAGGATGAACAAATAGGACAGGGAGGCGACGGAGGAAAAGGACGACTGGCTGAGAGGTCGATCAGGAGCATCTAAGTCAGCCTTATTCCTGTCTATGGTCTGTGAAGAGGATTGGACAAAAGAAGTGAGCATTTAGGAGGTGGAGGCCAACTAGCCAGGGAAGCGGGGGGAATAGACTCCCTGGGGAAATTGGAGCAGAACAAAGGAGAGCAAAAACCAAGGCACTGCAAGTTCCCAGAAATGGTGTCACATTCTGAGGTGCCTGAATAAAGGCAGGGCTTCTAAGTATTAAGGGACAAAAATCAGGAAGAAATTATAGGCAATTATGCAAAGACAGCTGGGTGAGAAAAGTGGAAATGTACCAGATTGGGAAGAACGAGAGGAAAGGACAAATTCTACAAAACTTGAATTTAAAGTCACACTTGAAGTTAATAAGGCATGGAATCGGTGGTGCAGGAACATGACATAAGTGGCACACTCTGCAAATGTGAACATGCAGAAGAAAGATGAAGTGAACAGGATAAGCGAGGATATGAGAGAGAGAGAGAGAGAGAGAGAGAGAGAGAGATGAGAGAGTAGGGAATGGAAAACTCACACACAGGAGATCCCAAAAGGAGAGAAAACCCAAAGGAAATCAAAAGCAGTTGTCCACAGGCAATTCCAGCTTACGGCAACCCCGTGCTCATCAGAGTGGAAGTAGGCACCATCAGGTGTTCAGAGACTGACTTTTAAAATATAAATCACCAGACCTTTCTTCTGAGGCACTTCTGGGTGGATTTGAACCTACAACCCTTTGGTTAGTAGCTGAACACGTTTACTGCTGTGTCACTCACTCATCCTGACCAAACCAATGCAATGAAAATCAAGGGGCACATTTAGTCAGTTATGTATCTCCCTCCCCAGTCCCACCAATGCACTTAGATCCTTCTGGAATTATGATACATTGTAGAACTTGTGTTTTGCCTGTCAAACTACTCAGTGGTGTAGCTTACCAAATAATATCACTTTAGAATCAAGGAAATATGTAAATAGGGGAAATTGCCTTAGCTAAAGAAATTCCTAGTGATGTCTACCGAAAAGGAACCTTTATGGAAAAATTGCCCTAAAGGAAAATTTTCTTGACAAAAAAATTAACTTTCAGGAAAACAACAAAAGCAAGAAAACTCTCTGGGCCTCAAGATTACCCAGCAAACGGTAAATCCTAGGCCCTTCACCACTGCTCTCCAGACCCAAGGACCACCAGTTGACAGAGTTCAAAAACTGCAACCCAGGGTTTTTTGCTGAACCAAATTGTTCACGTTTGGTAACTAGGAAAAGACGTCCCTAAAACATGGAAGGACTCAAAATATGTCATTCTCTTGCCAAAATGAATTTCTTGAAGATATATTTTACATAGTACATTCTACTGAGAAAACCATGGTGAAAAGATGGTCTTGACACAGAAATGAGTTCATATCGATTCCTGCAAACTCCTGATCTGTTTGTAAAATTTAATGAAAATAGCCAATCATATCCTTGAAATAAGTAGTCATCATATTTACATATATAACCTTAGATTATATCAAAATAAAATGAAGGTTGTCTGTACAATCTATGTGCTTGACTCTTGGAGTTGGGAAAGGTAATTTAAAGAATTATTTCAATCGACTAGTAGAATTTTCTTGAGACATAGCATCTTCTAAACAGGAAAGGGAGTATAATTTTGCTCTGCGGATCATGGAGGGCTCACATAGTCCAAATCGTTTGCACCTGACTGTTATCTGAAAGGTTGGTGGTCTGAACGCATCCATGACACCATGGAAGAAAGGCCTGGCAATTGGAGTCCATGAAGATTGCAGCCAAGAAAACCCTCTGGTGTCATTCTACTGTGAGCCATCATCTACTTGACAGCAGTGTGTGTGTATGTGTGTGTGTGTGTGTGTGTGTGTGTGTGTGTGTGTGTGTTGGTGGTGGTGGTGGATCCCAGCAATGTAGCCATGATTCAGGTCATATGTCCCTGCATCAGGAAGTCACACACACACCTGACAGGATCAAAGCCAGGGCCCTCAACCCTTGTGTGCTAGCTATATACCAACATGGCACCTGTAAGAAGATATGGGTGGAGTTTAGCCTGTCAATTAGATTGAAAATGATCTCATTTGCTCTCTGGTGGTGGGTCTCTCTCTCTCTCTCTCTCTCTCTTCACTATTCTGTTGGCACCACATGGCGACCTACATGAGTCCTGGAGATGTGTGGACCACCACTATATCCACAAGACTTTGTACCCACTGGCGGGTGATCTTCCAGCATTCTGCATCATTGTATGCAGCTATGTGAGTCAGAAGAGGGGTTTATGGACTAGTATCAGACTGATGAACTTGATTTGGACTGGGCTGGGATGTTTTCCTGATATATAATTACTTCTTATTAGAAATCTCTCTCACACACATATATGAGTGTCTCCGGATTGATTTCTCTGGTCAACTCGGCCTAACACACAATCAGAGCTTTGGAATATGCCAATGCCTAGATCGCCTCCCAGATCAGTTACATTTTAACCTTGTAGATTGAGGAGTCACCAGTAGTTTTATTTAAAAGCATCTCAAATGATTTCAAGCTGTGCTGCCAAATTTGAAAAGGACAGACGTAAATAAATCTTGTTGCCTATGTTTCTTTGGACACACTACTTTAACATAGCACTCACAGTCACTTACTGCTCTGTCTTTCCTCCGAGACACATTTCCAGTTATGCTTGTTACTCTTGGTTTCAGTCTGTAGCCTTGCTTCTGATAGAAAGGTCCAAGGACCATCAGCATCTCTTGCTGGAAATGCACCCGCTTTACAGTCCTTGCATGGCCATGATACCCCCTGATCTTTCCTCTCAAACTTTTGCTAGAATGTTCCTTTCAATTGCACACATCTGATCATGCCACTATGCTCCCAGCACCGCCACCACCGGAAACGTCATGTATCTTCTCTATTAAAGTCGAAGGTCCTGGGATGAAATTCGGTGATCCAAGGATTTGATGGCTCTGGCTTGTCCCATTAGCTCTTCTCATCTCATTTTCCTCTCTCCAAGCTCCTGTTACCTCAAACCCGTAGTCACTCACCAAAAGGAGCATGCTCTTTCACGCCTCAGCTTTTCAGCGAAAGCTTTTTTCATAAAGGCCCTTTGAGTCCTTTCCTACCGCTTCCAAGCCTTCCTCAATCTCCCAGGCAGAACAAACTTCTCTCTCCCGGTCTCCTTCATTCTTCTGTTGCTAATTTATCTGTTTTTCCTCTGAGATTGTGAATTCTTTGAGGGGAGGAACTATGCACTTTAAACCGGCCAGTAAATGCTTCTAGAGCAAAGGCCAAGGGTGAAATGCCTGTAGGTGACTTCTTTTAGCAGGGTCAGCCCACCCCAACATTCCACGGGAACTTCAGAGGGCAGGCTCAGCCCACAGTTGATTTCAGCCAGAACCAGTATTTATTGCAAAGTCGCTAACCTTGGCCTCGTCTTCTACTCCTTGATGCTTTGTGAAAGCGCTGTGAGCCCTCACCATCTCCATCTTGTCTTCTGCATGGGTGGATGCCTGGCCCTGCTCTCGCTCTTGCTTTATCACATGTCCACTGAACGCTTCCTTTATGGGGCCCGGTCTATCCCAGTTGGGCTCAAGGAATCAATCATCTTTCTTAGGAGAGTGTCTCAACTTAGTTTACTTCATGCAACTTATTTATTTTATGTGGGGGGACAAGAGAGAAACCTAGAAATAAATGTCTCAACGTTTGCTTAGGAGTATTTGCTTGGGTGGCGGTGGTGGCGCGGTGGTGGTGGGGTGGGGGAGGTGCTGGTGGTATGCAAAATTTCAAGGCAAGCATCCATGCATCTTGGCAATTTCCATAGAGAATAAGGTTGTCTTCCCGCCTGCCGGTGCTCTCAGAAGAAAATTAAAGGGATTTAACCACTGAGCAAGACAGGTCTGTACTCAGGAAGCATCCTAATCACATAGTCTCAGGTTCCTGCCAACACCTTTGCAGCCTGAGGCTCTGATAAGCCAGCACCAGCCTAAGCAATCCATCTGTGACTGCTAGGTGCCTGGGAGATAGACACTGAACGTGACAGACAGAAGAGAACAAGGACTTAGATGAATGCATGTATGAGAACAATATA
This sequence comes from Nesogale talazaci, assembly GCA_004026705.1. Lineage (NCBI taxonomy): Eukaryota > Metazoa > Chordata > Mammalia > Afrosoricida > Tenrecidae > Nesogale > Nesogale talazaci. Next base: position 23,420 of record PVJH01009960.1, read on the forward strand.
TTTCCCCTAATGCCATTGCCTTCGGATCCCAATGCTCTACTCACATCATGTTCTCTCCCCCTTTTAGAGACACCCTTGTTTACTATTGAGGTATGAACCCCAAACCACTGCCATAGAGTTGATTCTGTCATAGAGTGTCCCTCTGTGGGGTTTCTGAGACGGTAAATCTTTCCAGATCAGACTGACTCATCTTCCTCCAGAGGAGAGACTGGTAAAACATGGATTCTATCTGACTTGCATAGAGATCCCAAAGCAGTATCCTTAATACAATAGTCAGGGTCTATGCCTGCGCTCTTAATCAAGAACTTTCCCTGTCTTCGATCAGAACAAGAGAATGAACCAAAATCCTCAAACTGAGACTCCCACCCAGGAGCAAGGCAAAGGAGGATTCCAAGAGGACAGGGGAATGAAAAATTATAGATGTGCTTGACCTGGTGGAACATTATACTGAGAGGCTATTGGAAGCTATGGGAAGAGTTGGCAAAAGTTAAAAGGAACTTTAGAGCCAGTGAAAAAGCAAGGCAATGATTAACTTCAGGAAAAACAAAAAGTCTGAAAAGAAGCATAATTGTCGTCATGCTACAATGTTCAGCGGTGAATAATTTTGTGTAAGCATAATAATATGAACACAGAATAATATTTAACTAAAAGTAGTAATGTGAAAAGTATGGAAGATGAGGAACAAAGGATATAGCATTAAAAGAGCTAAGTTTTCATCTCCCATAATACAAAGCAGATAGACAAGGACAGTATACGCATATAATTCTGAAGTGTGGAGGTGTATTAACTTCGGGAGAGATCTCTGAAAGAGTTGAAAATGGGTGTCTCTTGGGAGAAACACTTGGAGAACAGGGGTAAAACAACCACTGAAATTACTATACGCCTGTTTGTATTATGTGACCTTTTAAAACTATCAACACCCATGATTTTGATAGGGTCAGACTTACTGTAAAATCTGTCTCCTTCTTCTGAATTGCAGTTTCTCTTTGTACCCATATCATCCAACTGTTGGATGTTCAGGCAACTTATAGATCTTTGTTAGGCTTCAGTAGGCTTCTCTACATTGATAGCAGTGTTAATGCTACATCTAAATTTTTCATTAAAATCCAAACCAAACCCACTGCCATGGATTCTGATTCATAGTGCCCCTTAAAGACAGAACAGAACAGTTTCCCAGTGTTTCTGTGGTGGTAAATTTTCTGAGAGTAGGTAGCCTTATTTTTCTTCTTCTGAGCTGGTGGATTCAAACAAATGTGTAGTTCATTATGTCAACAGTTCTCTTTAAGCTTTCAGTAGTTACTTCCAAGCTTCCATTCAAAAGCATCGCACCATATATACTCATCAAACAATAGATGGTTTCTATTTTCCCATGAAGTCAAAAAGCCAAACTAATTGACATTGAGTCAATTCTGAATTACAGCATTCCTTTAGGACAGAATAAAAGCCCTCATGGCCTAGTGGTTATGCACTGGAGTGCTAGCCGCAAGGTCAGTGGTTCAAACCATCAACGGCTTCGTGGGAGAAAGACGGGTTTTTTTTTTTAATGTCTGAAAGAGTCAAAGTCTCTGAAACTCACAGGTTTCTATCCAGTTCTACATGTTAGCTTTAAGTTGCATTCCACTCCATTGTCATTGGTGAGTTAAGACAGAATAGAGCAGCCTCCTCCCTAAGATTCCCAAGGCTGTTGCCTTAGGAGACTTGATGGTCACCTCTATCTCCTGCAGACTGACTGCTGGCTTGAGGCCAACAACTTTTTAGTTAGCAGCTGAGCTTAACCACTGTGTGGCCAGGGCTCCTTCTGCTCACACCTCTCCCATTTTCTCAGGAAAAAGAAATCTGTCAAAATGGCATTGTGAATGAGTTTTACATTTATGGTTTCTATGGTTTAAGTGATATGATTTTGGTTTGTCTGGCAATTTTGTTGTTGTTATACCACAGTGATTGAGCCTTTTTAATGTTTTTGATTATCTGTAGCTCCATTCCTTTCCTCTCTCTTTGCTCTCTTAATTCTTCCCCTCTTCATTTCCTTTGTTTTTTGGTAAACTGTTCATATTTATATTCTCTCCATTCATATGTTCCATTGTCTTTATAAGTAACTTGTAAGGAATCGCTATATATAAACCAAACTAGTCATTTTCCCAAATAAGGTAAATACTCTCCTTCAACTGTATCTTTTTGCTTTATTAAATTCTTCAACTCATTTATCTAATTTTTATCTTTTGAAATTTGTTGTTTTCTTTAAATGTATGTTCAGAACAGTCTTTCCTGCACCAAGATATGAATGAAAAAGCAAATCACTTTTCCTTCATGTATCCCTTTGACTTCCAAGTTTATATTTCTGCCTATTTGTGCATCCATAGCACATTACTGAATCAATGGAATCATGTTAGTGAATGAAGCCTTTCTCAATTTTTTAATGCCTGGTTGAGATAGATTGCTAAATCGGTAGATGGAGATCAGCAGAATTTTCTTGGATCCTCCTGTTTATTTACTTTTTGATATGGACTTTAGAATCTGCTTTACCTCGTTAGAAAAAAAACAAAAAGTACTTCGTTTTTTTCATTAGAGTCACATTAAATTTACACACTAATGAGGGTTAAATGACTTAGTAGTTGATTATTCGTGTCGAACAACATTGTGTGTGTCATTGCAATGAGGCTACAACTTCCATAGAAGAGCAGTTTGCACTTGTGTGGACCTGTTAACCAAATAACACAGTTTGGATAAAGAAAAAAAAATAGAAGAGATATATTGAGAAATTCAGTACACTTGCTCCAAGGCAGATCAAGTGGTTAAAAATAAGTAAAGCTAGAGCTATCACCAAACTAACTCTCCAGGTATCTTGATAGCACCCCATAGCTTAATAGTCATGGGTCTGTGCTTTTGTGCAGATGATCATTCATAATAATTGACCATCCATTAGCCCTATAGGAAAGCTTAATATATTCCAAGAAGCAAAAGGAATGTTCACACCGCAATAAAACTAGAAATCAATAACAGCCATAAGCTGGAATTAAAAATAAAAGGCTTTTTTATAAAACCCTCATACCCCAATTTACACTCACTAGGTAGCAGCATGATTCTTAGAAACGAAGATAAGGAGACTTGCCTACCTACTTTTGGCATGCTATCAGGAGGCACTAGTCCCTGGAAAGGACATCATGCTGGGCCAAGTGCAGAGTCCATGTAAAAGAAGAAGACTTAGTGATGCAACAATGGGCTTCAACACAGCAAGATTGTGAGCATGCCGCCTGACTGGGCTGTGTTTCCTGCTTATGTACATGGGATCACTGTGAGTCAGACCAGCTGAGGGCACTTACCGACAGCCAGCCCCACGCAGCAGTGTCTTCCCTCCTGGGACCTTGTTTCAAATGCAGGTTCTTGAGTTCTGGAGATCTGCGAAGCCTGCATCTGCATTTTAACCAGATTCCCAGGGAGTTGCCAGTCCCCAGAGTTGACTCAGAGAGGGCATGGCTAAAAGAAAAAATGTAGCCTTAAGTATTTCTATCACTCAAATGAAGGAAATCACGGACGTAGTCGCTGAGTCACAACATTAACGGAAAGAGACAGAAAATCAATCCAAAGTAGAAGGAAGGACTTACTAAGGATAAAAGCAGAAATTAACACATGCAAAACAGACAAACAAAACACATCGAACTAACTGGAACCAAGCCTGTTGCCAGGGAGTCGATTCTGAGTCATAACAAACCTATATGATAGAGTAGAACTGACCCATGGATTTCCCAAGGCTTCAATCTTCACGGAAACAGGAAGCTAGCTGCCACTCCTGTCTCCCCTCAAGTGCCTGGTGGATTTGAACAGTTGACCTCTTGACTAAAAGCTGAGTGATTGGCCACCGTGCCACCAGGGCTTCCAACAGGATGGTCAAACTTATTCGGGCACATTTATCTTGAAAGGGAAAAAAAATCAGCACACTAGACAAACAAGTAGCAGACTGAATAACTGGTAGAGAGGAAATAAGAACGGATTCTTTAAAATTTGGACAATTCGAGTCAAGAGATGTTAATATACAAATATGAAAAGAAAGACTTAAAACCCAAGTGAAATAAGTCATTTTCTTTGACAATAAAGTTGACCAAAACTTATCCCAGACGAAGTAAATAGACTATATGAACCAATTTCCATGAAAGAAATAATGAACATTTTAAAGAAACACCTCCACCCAACTATAAAGCATGGATATACATACACATGCACACACACCCAGGGACATTCTCACACAAATTATACCCAATTCTAAAGAATTGATCATTACTATATCAGTTGAATGTGTCCAGAGGCCTGGGGGCAGAGTAGGGTATGACTTGGATTGCTAACAAAGCAGTCAGCAGTTTGAAACCACCAGCCCTATCAAGGGAGAGAGACGAGGGTTTCTACTCCCATAAAGCTGTACAGCCTCAGAAACCCATAAGGGGCAGTTCTACACTGTCCTTCAGGATCACAAAGAGTCAGAATTGACTCAATGGCAGTGAGCTTGGTCTGGAGTTAGTTGAACTGTTCCAAATTAGAAGAACAGTTCTAAATTACCTGTATAGGATGAGTATAACATTGACACAAACACATGCTAAAAACTGCCAAGGGGGAAAAAAAGCAATGCTATGTATTAATCAAATGTGCATAATAATGTGTTAGAATTCTCTAGGGAAACAAGACCAGGACACTTATGATTTTATATATAACATATGACATATTATATATATATATATAGGCAAAATAGAAAATAAACAGTCTAAAGAGCAGTGCAAATGGCTCAGGGAAACTCACTTCCCTGAGACAGCTAATACACTGACAACCCTTCAAGTTACAAGGGCTGCTGGGTGCAAGTCAAGGAAGCAGACAGCTGAATCCTCTGTAGAGAAATTCAGGCTATCCAGCCACAGAAAACAAACAGCAAGACAGGTCACCAACAGTCAGCCAGATGACAGGGTTTGTATACATCAGTAGCATGGGGAAGCAGATCTTGAAGGAACCTCAAAGTAGAGTGACAAGGTCCATGGGTTGGGCGTCCCATAGAAAGTGTAGCTCACAAGTTGAGGCAAAGAACCAGCTCAGGCAGACATTCAATCATCAAAGGGCAAGAGACAAGAAAGGCGAAACTCTCAAGCCGTTTATCGCTCCACCCTTCCATTTAAACTGCCCTTCGATTAATCCCACATGTGTTCATCGGTCAGGTTGGCACAACAAATGTACCTGTCACAATAAGGTCCTAAAATTAGCAGCAGCAACCAGAATGAAGCAGTGATTACAAGAAAAATAGCATGAACAAGAAGGATTCATTCCAGCAATGTAAGTATGATTTGGTGTGAGAGCTAGTCTACTGCCATGGAGACTCTAATGGCTCTCTATAGGCTTCAGCCTACACTGACTCTATATACGGTATCCTAGACTATAGATCTTTTACAGGAGCAGATTGCCTCACCTTTCCTGAATTGCTGCTGGTGGAATTGAATTGTAGACCTGTGGCCAGTGCTCAGCCCACTGTGGTCCATGACTCCTTTCAGTGTGAGGGCAAGTCTTGATATCGTTCAACATGCTAGTAGGCTTTAGGAGAAAAGTGCTAATGCACTGACACTGAAAAGCCATTTTACCTATTCTGCAGTTTTAAAGACATTTTAAAAAATAGAAATTAATAGAGACTAAAAATTAGGACTGAACAGAAACGCCTGTCACCATCCCTTATGTTAACGATGTACTGAATGTATTAGATACTCCTACTGAAGGAGGAGCCATGGTGGTGTGAGGGTTATGCATTGGGCTGTGACTCTCAGGGCTGGCAGTTTGCAGCCACCAGCAGCTCTAGGATAGAAAGTGTGCGCTTTCCTCTCCCATAAACAGAGTCTCAGAAACCCACTGGGGGTCACTGTGAATCAGCACTGATTCCATGGCAGGGTGTTTGGGTTACTGAACTAAACATAACACACATAACCACATTTTAGGTATAAATGGTGAAGAAAGAGAGGGCCAAATTACCACTTATTGTGGATGGTAGGACTTTTACTTAGCAAATTCAAGAGAATTGCCTCAAGCCCTCCATCTATGAAGATTATGCTCCAAATCAATGGGTTATAAAAAATACTATATAGAAATTCACAATTTTTGCATAAATATATATATATAACAACAAGGGGTTCAAAAATTTCAGGACAGAGAAGATTTTGTTGATAGTAGCAACCAAGAATATAAATATTTAAATATAAATTTAGAAGAAATATGTAACATCTATACGAGGTAAAGATGAAAATGCTTCAGAAACACTCAAGAGTTGCCATGGATTCTAAAGCCTAAGAATGTGTGCCTTGGTTGGAAAAATGAACTCCGCAGTGTCTGTGATGACCTAACTTCAGTTGATGCGCTTCCTCACCTGTGTGGAAGTGGTTTCAGGGTAGAGTGGCCATCCCTAGTTGGCTCTTGAGATGTAAGAGTATCTGCTGGTACGGACAAACGTTTCCTTACTCTGATGAGGAGACACGAAGAAGGTGCTGCCTCTTCCCTGTTTGAGACTTCACCCTGTTTGTAAACGGAAAGGCTGCAGTCACCTTACAAGTAAGCCAGGGGCAGTCTAAGTACAAAACCTGCCTAACCAGAATAGACCGTACAGGATATGGAGACGGGGTGAGGAGCTGGCTCCTTGAGTATGCAACTGGAGGATGATGAAGCAGTGCTTGCAGCCCGTCATCTGTGGACTTCTTATTACTTGTTGTCATGGTTAACCGCTGTTATGGGTGAAATTGTATGTCCCCAAACTATGTGTAATAAATTTGAACTTCCACGTCTGTAGTTAAAAACCCATTTGGGAATGGGTTGTCTTTGTCTTGTTAAAGAGTCTGGATTTGTGCTAATGAACACTGAGGAGTAATTTTGAGTTCACCTACATCGAGATCTAAAAGAGATTAAATAAGTGAGTAGGCCGAGCGGAGAGAGAAGCCACACCACTTGAGGATGCTCCGGAAACAGAAGCTCAAGGGGGCAAAGATCTTCCCAGAGAACTAGCAGAGAGAGAAAACCTCTTTTTAGAGCCAGCATCCTGAAACTAGACTTCTAGAGTCCTAAATTTTGAGAAAATAAATCTCTGTTAAAGTCACCCATCTGGCTACTATAGCAAAATTAAATAAGCAAGATATCCCTTCAATCATGCTTCCACTCTCATCCCTGGAAGCCCATGTGCAGCAGAGGGAAACACTGGCTGGCGATAGACTATCTCCATGACTTGTTGAGGATCAGAAGATTGTGATCCGTATGGCTTTCATTGACTACTTTCCTCCAATGGGCCCCCTCTACGCTTTTCCTACTTCATTTTAATGTGAAACCCATTCAGTATCCTATCAAGTCTGAAGCCTGCTTCCCTAGACTGACAAGTGTTGGCTACACAGGGGGTGTATTGCCAGGAATCAACTCAAGGTCTCCATATGGAAGGCATGAATTCGGCCATTGAACCACCAAAGCCTCATTTCTGTTACATTGTGTCTTGAAGTCAGTCTTATCTTACAGCAACCCTGTGTGCAACAGAATGAAGCCCTACCAGGTCCTGTGACATTCTCAACCACTGCACACCATTGCACACATTCAGCCACTGGTTTTGGTTGAACACATTGCAGCAATCGTAATGTCAATTCACTTCCTTCAGGGTCTTCCTCTTTCTTTGCTGCCCTCCACTTTACCAGGCATGACATCCTTTTCCAGGGACAAGTCTCTTCTGATAAGATGTCCACAGTATGTGAATTGAAGTCTCTCCATCCTTACTTCCAAGGAGCATCCAAGCTGGCCTCCTTCCAATACAGATGTCTTTGTTTTTCTGGAAATCCATGGTACTTTGGATATTTTTTTTGCCAGCAGCATAATTCTTCTTCAGTATTCCTTATTCAATGTTCAGCTTCCACTTCCAGATGAGGCAGTGCTATGAGAACAAGGTCCACGAGGCACAGGGTAAGGTCATGAAACTAAGATTATGAGGTGTAGAAGACTAAGGTCAGGTGTACCTTAGTTCTCAAAGTCCTTGCTCTTCAATACTTTTAAGAGTTCATTTCTATTATATAAGGTGATACCATCTCGTAATGTTTGCTTCTATTTTAGAGGTTTACCTATAACTTGCAATCAAAGCATTCTGCTGATATGATCTATTCTGCTGATCCAGATGGTAATACCTTTATAGAGTTCTTTCCTTTTAATTTTTTTCCTTTTGATTATTGGTTTTTAAATTTGATTTGTAGTGTGTGATATATTTTATTTATTCCCATAAAGAAAAATTTTTAGCCTTCAATATTTAAGTTATTGCTGGCCTGCTTCTGATTTATTTACTTATTGCATTTATAATTTCAATTTACTTTTTTCTGCTTCCTTGGCTACTTATTTTAAGTTGAAATAATTTGCTTGAAAATGCTTGCTGGGTTTCCCTTTTTTAAATATAATATATTTACTTCCGTGGATTGCTTAGAAACTTTTATATATATTTCATAATTTTAATTCTGATTCTGATTCTTTTTCTTTTTGGCACCACTGCCCTCTGGTGGTGGGAGTAGGAGGCCCAGCCTTGCTGCTGGATTTGAACCTCCAACCCCGTGGGCCGCAGTCTTGCGCACTCTCATTATTTTTCAATTAGTTGTTTTCACATCCTTGATTGCCTCTTCAATCCAGTAATTATTCAGGAGAATGTGCACAATATTTGCTTAGTCTTTTGTTATTAGTGTTATTAGTTTCAAGTTATGTATAATTTGTCTTGAGTATGTAGGCTGCATACATTCTTCTTTCTGATGTGCATGAGTCTTACATTTTTCCACAGAGGCCTACCCTAGTGACCTAGTGCTACTCTAACAGAAAAAGCCCAAGTGGGGGTTTTACTAAACAGTTATTCATTCTCTTGCAGTGTAGGAGCCCAAAGGCCTGAATCCTGTGTGCTAACTCTGTGGGCAGACTTTCTGGTCCATGACACTCTGTGGAGAAGTCCTTGCTGCCTTTCAACATTGGTGGGCCTGGAGTTCGTGGGGAGGTCCAGAGCATGCACTATGCTCCTGGCTCTTCTTTCTCAGTGATAGCCAGGTCCTGCTTTCTTTGCCTTATGTCCCTCTCCCTTTTCTTGCCTGTGAGAGAAAAGATGGTGTCAGTGGTGACATTCGAAAGAAAATTCCTTTACACTGAATCCAGGGCTGTGACCGGAATAAGATTGTTGTGTCCAGTCTGATCCCCCTACATCTGATTGACTGCTCACATCACAGTGGATCATTACATAACTTTATATCAATATGTACCTGCCAAGCCGCTGGAAATCATCACCCAGCCAAGTGATACATATTTTGAGGCGGACACGTGTCAATCTATGACAGGGTCTATTTTCAATTTCTTTAAAAAAGTTTGTGGTCATTGAGAAAGGTTTCTTTTTATTATACAAAATGGCATATATTTTATGAAATATTACAATGCCTTCAATTCAGAAGCTTTAAATAGTCATGAATTTTTTTGGTGAATTCTATTCTACTTATGTTTTTCTCTAATCATATGTTGCTAATTAATTTTCATATATTTTATGATGACAATTCTAACGATTTAGGAATTTACTGCTGGGGAATGTCAGGAGTGTACAGTGAGTGTCCAAGGAATTATTGAGTTCAGAGTGTGCAGAGGTGAGTGAGGCTGTTGTCAAGGGACCAAGAACACAGAGCACTGGAATTGTACCATGTTTGACTACCTTTCTGAGAGCAATAATCTAGACCTGGCATAGAGAAGCTACTCAATAATTGCTGTTTACATGAAAGAATAGATTCTGCCCCCCCCCAACAGCTGTTTGATGGGTTAGTTCACCAGGAAAGGCAAGTGTGTAAGAAAAGATGACCTCTGGGGCCATCTTATCCAGAAGGTTAGAGAAGACAGCAATTTAGTCTTTTCCGACATGATCTCTTTCCCTCACCAGGATGCAAAAAGTAGGATGCGTTTGTTTGAACATGTTATTCTCTGTGTGCTGTTAGTTTATGTGGGAGACCTCATTCAAAGCTACTACCCACTACCCTCGATGTCGGTGGAGGTTTGCATGTTGCAGTGATGTCAGCATGGTTCTGTAGAGCAGTGGTTCTCAACCCTCCTAACGCCGTGGCTCCTCGTGTTGTGGTGATTCCCCAAGCATAACATTATTTTCGTTACTGCTTTATGATTGTATTTCTCCCAAAGGAGTCTTGACCCACAGGTTGGGGACCCTGCAGTAGAGCAATCAGATGGGATGACCTAGTAAGTAAAGCGTTCCCCTAGGACAATCTAGGAGGGAAAACCTAGTAATCTGCTTCTGCAACTCAGCCGATGAAAATGCTATAGATCACAAGAGTCTGATCCGCAACGGATCTCAGGGACGGCGCAGGAGTAGGCGGTATTTTGTTCTGTTGTGCTGGCGTGGCATGCATTCAGGGCTTCATGCAACAGCATTCTAAGAGGAGTTCGACACTTCAGTTCAGGTATTATGCATGTGATACATCTTTTGAAAACCATACAATCTCTTCACGTATTAGTACTGAATGTGTGCTATGTGCCTTACATGTGTGTGCATATTATTTGTGTGAAAGTGCTAGGTGGGAACATTATGTCAGAGTGGGCTGAGCACAAAAGACAAAAACTGGAAACAGACATTTTCCTGGTCCATATTCCCTGTGTCTCACCATCGAGAGAGATTCTGGGCCACTTACACCTGCCAGCATTGCCCTCTTTGAGGGCACTTTCTCTGAATCTTCTGCAGGTCACTTTGGTCTCTTGGGAGAGCCTGTTATAAGTAGGATTGCCGGGTCAGAACCTACTCAATGGTACCTAACAACAGCAACACATCTTTTGAAGCAGTCTTCAACCCCGGACAGTCAAAGATTAAGGCATAAATACCCCAGATCTCTCCCTCCTTGAGCATGTTTTCTGAGACATGTGTTCTACACTTATTACCAGAATTCCAATTGAGATGTCACGCCTGCTGCTGATGGGGGAAGCTAGCCTACGAAGGTTCTCTTTATGACCTGCTTTTCATTCTCTGTTTTACTGCTTCACTCCCATGGTATTCCCTTGACATACCTTCCAAAGCTATTACTTCACTAGCAACCTTGTCTCGAGACTCAAATGAAAACAAGCAGTCATTTGTATGATTTGCTTCGACCTCATTCTTTGTAAACAAGCATTGCTCGAGGAGGAATGTTGGGAATTGTAAAGAAGTCATGCTCGAAAGTTTCCGAGAATACTTAAAGATGTCACACAAGTCATTTTTCATGCTCTGGATGATCAGGTCATAGATAGGGGTTTCAACAAATCGTTGGAGCATGGAAAGGATACTACTGCACAGTTCAAAAGTTCTGACTCTGTGATCACCAGGCTGTACTGAGTCCAAGGAACATTTGTCTGGTTGTTCACTGACACAAACAATATTAAATTATGACTCCACCTGCAGGTTTAAATTGGAGACCTTCACCCCAAGCAAACATATTCAGAAGAGAAGCTTTTTTGGGTTGACTAGAAAGAAGCCTCACATGAGCACAAAAGAAATACAGCTAGGATGACTGTACTTATCAAAGAGGCAGATGTTTGATTTATGAAAGAAGAAAATAATATCCATAAATTATTGTGACTTAGAGAGAGATCTCAAATGTCTTCTAGGGAGCCAGATTCGAGAATTTCTTCTGGGTTTTTTGTTCGTCAGACATGTTCCCACATTTCCTGATCTTATCGATATCAGGGTCCTTAGTCTACGAAATTATGATGGATATCTTCTTCCTCTAACTCCCCTGTACGTACCTTTATTATATTCTTCGACAGCCATAATTTTTGTCTCCTGGCTTGCCAAGAGAAATGTGCTCAGGAAAATGGAGTAGTGAGATCCTCACCTAGACATAAACTAGAAAATATCTGAGCTATAATAATATAGAAAAGTCCTTTAATCTCATGATTAAAACCAAATAAATCAAATTGTTAAAAAGATATAAGTTTGGGAACATCACATTTCAAACTCGGGTATGTCGTAATTCATGTGAGAGGGCAAGAGAAGACCAATTTTAGGCATCCAGAAGCTCAAAAAACATACCCGTCAGACATCCTTGAAAAAAAAACTTGAAATTGTATGGTAAATAACAAGTCAGCAAACATAAGCACAGAGAAGTGTGTGTTCTCATAAAATGGTTGATGATCAAAATAAAAGTATAGGTATGTCTAAATAGCTTTTAAAGCTTGATCTATAAAACAGAATGCAGATAAGAGTAAATGGGGTTCAAGTGTTCTAAAGTCTTTAAATTAGCAATAAAATACTAATTTACTTTGGGTTCTTAGCCAATAATAAATGTGATTTTGAAGGTAGCATTAAATAACAACAATATAATAAAGGATTATATAACTAATCACCAATAGAGGGGGAAAATAGAGTTCAAAAATACTTGATTGATCAAGAAGAAGTAAAAGAAAAAGAGAAAAGCCAAACAAGTAAAAATGGAATATATAGAGAATAAATGGTAGAGTAGATTTAAACGAAATACAACACTGTGGTAGTTCTAAAATTTTATGTCAACTCAGTATAATAATGAAAGAATAGAGTCTAGCCTGTCAACCAGGTCATAGTCTGATGATCCCTCCTTGTGGGCTTGGCCTTCTCATGAAGATTCTGGAAACTTCCTCTCTCTTGATTCTGCCATCAGAAGATCTCTCTCTCTCTCTCTCTCTCTCTCTCTCTCTCTCTCTCTCTCCTTCACATATCTGTTGACAAGCTACATGGAGCCATGCTGATGGATGCCAGAATGTGTCCACTGCCATTGGATCCACAGGTCTGTGCTCTTCCTGCATTCAGCATCCTTGCAGGTGCTGCATGAGTCTGAAGAGGAATTCATGGGCTAATATCAGACTTACAGACTTTATCTGGACCGGACTGGGGTATTTTATTGATGCATGATGACTTCTTGATATAAAGTTCTTTCTTACACATAGATGAGTACCAATGAATTTGTTTCTCTAAGTCAACCTGGATTAAGACAAACACTAACTATAATAGACACTTAGTGCTATGCTCCAATCAAAAGTAAAAATTGTGAGTCTGGATAAAAACAAAACAAAGCAATTTATTGCTTATAAAAAACAGTTGAAAGACAAAGATATGGGCTGAGCCCCGGTGGCGTAGTGGTTGTGCACGGGACTGCAGCCCACTGGGATGGAGGTTCAATTCCCGCTCACAGGAGCAAAGGCTGGGCCTCCTACTCCCACCACCAGGGCAGTGATGCCTAAAAAAAAAAAATAAATAAATAAAAAAAAGAAAGACAAACATATAAAATGGTTAAGAGCAGGTTAGAAATATATAATCTTGCATAACCTAGCTTAAAGATATAGTCATGCATACCTTAGGTTATAGAAAGCAGATGTGGCCATATGATTACCACTCAGGGCAGATATGGAGGTTAAGGTTTTTCTTCAGTAGTTTTGTTTCCCCAAAGAACCAACAACAGAAGACTTATTTACAATATTCAAGATGAAAAAGAATGAACTCACCTGCAGTATAGACAATTCTAAATATCAGTGTATCCAATAACATAGTTTCAAAATATTCAAAGCAAAAATTGACAGAAAAGGGGAATTAGGCAAATCCACACTTATAGTGGGAGGGAGATTTTAGCCCCACTACTGATAAATGAGATTACACTGTTTTTCAGGATGCCTATGAACCATTTGCCAAAATTTACCATATACTGGAATATAAAACAATATTCAACACAATTCAAGGCACCAGTTTCTTAAAGAATATGTTTTTTTTAAGCACAGGATAATTAAGCTAGGAAACAATATAGGCCACTTTTGTTATATTTGAACTGTAAGAGATAGTGGATTTTAGGGAACAAGGAATTCATAGAATTCCATGGTATATTTGAACAAGTTTTTATTTTTAATTATTAAATCTCAAATTCACATTGATTTTTCAGGTTGAAAAGGAGTCATCATAAATGGAAATATATCAACCCTATATTGGAACTTTCTCTGTCTTATATTCCTCCTACAAGGGTTTTGTTGAAATTCTGTTCACAAAATAACTATACATACTAGAGGTTAAGAATTATTTCCTAAGTTGACTAAAATAACACAATATAGGACTTTTGGTAAAAAACACTTTAGAAAACACATGGTACAATCCGTCATCAACAAACACTGGGAGGAAACATGTAGAGGTAAAACCTAAAGACCAAAAAATTTTTGTGTGGCATCACTGCCCTGGTGGGAGTAGGAAACCCAGCCATGCTCCTGGAGAGCTGTTGCTGGATTTGAACTATCAACCCTTTGGGCTGCAGTCCTACACACAACCACTACGCCACCAGAGCTCAGCCTAAAGACCAAAATTTAAAGAAATAAACAGAAAGTGAACTGAACACTATCAGAGACAGTTTCAGAGTGAAACATGGAGAACCAACCAGCAGCCTTGCAGCTTCTGTGAGGGTCAGTTCCTAAAAGAGCCAACTGTCAGAGAGGTGGGCAAAGTCCCAGGAGAACAAGCTTTCTTCTTGCTCCCACCCTTCTTCTTGTATGTGTAGGTATTCTTTTCCTTCCTTTCTTCTGGGTTTTGACTTGATTAGACACAGAAGACTGGGACAGCCATAAAGACCATGTAGATCAGCATCAGGAAGGGGACCTTGAGAAAATCAGAGTAAAACTTGGTTTTAGATTTTGCTATTTGAGAGGAGTGGCGATACTGGAAAGGTGAAGGGATGGTGGAGTAGAAAGGGGGAACTAATTTCAGGGATCTACTTATGACCTCCTCTCTGGGGTGCAGGCAACAGGGAGGTAGGTGAAGGGACACATTGGATATCGTACAGTATGAAAAGGTAATAACAATTTGTCCATTATTAGGGGCTCATGGGGGAGGAGGGAAAAGAGGAGAAGTATAGAGAGCTGGAATTAAAAAAAAAAAGAACTAGAGGAAAGGGAGAAAGAGGAACTTATACCAAAGGTTCAAGTAGAAAATACTTGGAAATGAATATGACAACATGTGTATAAATATGCTTAATACAAATGATTATTGA
Source organism: Nesogale talazaci (assembly GCA_004026705.1). Lineage (NCBI taxonomy): Eukaryota > Metazoa > Chordata > Mammalia > Afrosoricida > Tenrecidae > Nesogale > Nesogale talazaci. The sequence goes on from PVJH01009960.1 coordinate 38,437, forward strand.
ATATTATAAGACCTATAAAAGTCCCCAATAAAATCTATATAAAAAAGATTTTGCTATTTATTTGGATATTTCCCCCAATTTATTTGTTGTTTGGATAAAATATAAGTGGAGGACAAAGGACAGGAGTGGTGGAATCACTCTAACTCTCCCTAAAACCCTATTGACCAGAGAGCTCACCAACTCATATCCTGACTGTTGCATTTACATAATATCCTGTCAACTTTCAAAAGGATGGAATGTAGCCTGTCAATCAGGTAACATCCAGTGAGCCTCTGTGTGGTCATGACTTTCTCCTGAGGATTCTGGGAACTTTTATACATATGGGAATCTCCCTGCATTTGTTTCTGTAGTGAACCCAGACTAACATATTATGGCACCTTGGGAGTGGGGTACTAGAGAAATAAATCATAAAGATGGAGAGTGAATCCTTGTTTGACCTCTTGTCAGAGGTCAGATATGGGCTTGTAGTTTACTGGGTTGTTTTCTGGAAAGAATATAGAAAGTTCAAGTTTTGATTTTTTTTCCTTTGGCTGCTTTCTTGGGTTATTCTTGTGTGAAATGGTGAAAATGAATGTGATTAATGTATATTTTGAGCTCAGGGGGGGAAAAATCTCCTTTTGAACTTCTCTGAGACCAAAATGCTTAGTGAAATGGTCAACTGAGGTCAAAATGGCTGACATAAGTTCCCACTCTAGCTTGAGGCAATGAAGCCAGAGACCTAAAGCCATATTTTGTATTACTGGAATAATTTAGGCAAAGGATTAAGCTAAGGATTGAACTTGACTATTTTTAGAATTAAGTTTAGGATCTGGATGTACTAGGTTTATACCGTTTTCTTCTGCCTATTGTTATTGCTATAATGGTTGATAAAAATGATTATTGGGAAGTATAAATAGTTTGTAAGTTATATCTCTTTCAGTCACCAATTTGAAATCTTCAAATGGGTTATGATTCACCAGCAAAGAAGGCTCTGAAATGATAAGCTCCACGCAGGAACTTGGGTGCTCAGGACATTTGAAGGTGAAGAGGCTTGCTTAGGGAGTGGTTGACAGACTGAAGAGAAAAAATGGAACTCTTTGGCTTTTTGAATGTTGAACTAGTGGTTTGTGTCAGAAGCTGGAAAAAAAATGGAGCCATAAAGAAACTCTTCACTCTAGGACTGAACTGTTAAAGGGAGCCTGTGGGCAGGCTGAAATGCTTGCTGGATGCTTGCTTGTGACCACCTGGATCCACTTGGTGAGCGGAAGTGAGAGAAAGCAACAATAAAGAGACAGATTTAGTCTGGTCAATGACACCTATGGACCTGGTCCACAGGGACTAGAGGAGAAACAAGAATGGGTTGAGTGGTCTGAAGTTCATGACCTAGAACAAGGGGACAGGGTTGTTGAGAATTTGTGACAGTGTTCATGGTCTAAAGGCAAGGGCACCCTGGTGAGGCTTACATGAAGCAGCCCGCATTAGGTTAACCAGAACCTAACCAGATGAAGAGAAGATTTTTGAGCCTGTGAACTAGTGCATATTGCAGCTGACTTTATGGATGGCCTATTCTAATTTAACTTTGCTTATGGATGCAGACTTCACAAGGATCCAATGGAAATGAAGATTCTTCACATCAAAGAATGTGATTGTCTCTTCAGAACACTGGTTGATGTAAGTGGATGGTATAGAAAGTGGATACCCAAAATTGGGCAGGAAAAAGAATGAAGTGGCTGGCTTAGAAACTTTCATAGGTAGGGGAGTAGTATATTCATAGGATTATGGTATAGATGTTCACTTAACTGCAATTGTAAAGCATAGAATATTTTTGTTTAGTTATAGAATATTATGTTCAATGAAGATGGCACATATTGAATTATATACAGTTTAGTTTGGTCCTATTAGATAGAGATTTTATTTTATTGCTATTTTGTTTAAAAATTACATATGGCTAAAGAGTTGTGTAAGAGTGGCAAGTTGACAAGGGGTGGTCTGTGGCAGTGCCATAACCTCATGTCAACTTGAGAAGGGGTGGAATATAACCTGTCAGTCAGGTCACAGCTGATGAGGCCACTGTGTGGGCATGGACTTCTCCTGAGGATTTATATAGAACTCTATCAATAAGAATAATTTTTTCTCATTAACAGTCTACAACAGGAAGGAACAAAAAAATCCACAAAGAAAATAGTCCAAGTACTACTGGAATAAAAACTTTCAGAACACTATAAAAGTGAAGAAACAATTATTCAAGATCAGCATACAAGAAACCACCACTCAGAAATCAAACCATTTAATGTAGTACTCAGTAGAAAAGTAAATTACAAAACTGAAAATAGCCAGAGATCGCATTCCACAATGAAAAAAAAAATTAACAAATAGAGGTATCGGTTAGCTACAAAACACTTTAATAGAGAGGAAGTAAAAGAGTTTAAAATAGACTATCTTAAACTTGTGAAGAAAACAATACATAGCAAGAAAGCCTAAAGAAAATGTAAAACTTCATCAAAATTTTAAAAGGATAAGTACAAAAACGGAGTAGACAACAAAATAACAGCAAGGGAAAAGTGACAAGAACCCCATAAACAATCAACAAAGAAATTTATAAGGTACAAAGAAGCCACCAACATTACAAAAAACCACACAAGAAAGTGACAGCAATCAATTGATTGCTGATATCAAAATTATTCTTATTGATAGAGTTCTATATAAATTGATATCAATAATCAATATCAATATCAATAATATCAATAATAACACAGACTGTGAATGGATTCAGTGGGCCTGTCAAGCAACAAAGAGTAACAGATATGATAAGAAAACAGAATTGTTAATATACTACTCAAAAGAAACATCTTAGACATAAAGACAAAAATTGACTTAAGATCAAAGGATGAAAAAAAATCAAGTGAATAAAAAAAAGGAGAAGTGACAGTATTAATCTCTGATAAAATAGACTTATAAGCAAAATCCTCCAGAAGAGACAAAGAAGGGGATTAAATTAAATTAAATCGACAATTGAACAAGAACCTATAACCATAATAAATATCTATGTACCAAGTTAAAGACCCTCAAAACACATTAATCAAGCTCTTACAGAATTGTAGAAAGAAATAGATAATATTACAGTAGTGGGAGACTTCGATACACCACATTTTTGGTGGGGTGGGGGGTGGGGGAACAGGCATCACTGCCCTGGTGGGAGTAGGAAGCCCAGATACACCACTTTTAAGGAATAACAGAAGATTGGAAAGACACAAATCAAAACAAACAAACAAAAACACATACACACAGAAGAATTAATCAGTGCACTCCAGAGCATTTTACCCAACATCTACACAATGGTCCTTCTCTTCTCATGCCCATGGACCATCCTCTAGGATAAACCATATGTTAGGTCACAGATTAAAAAACATCAAGATATTACAATTTATTTTCACAGATCGCAATGCTATAAAATTTGAAATCACAGTAGAAAGACTAAAGAGGATAAAAATAAGTACATGGAAACTAAAGAACATCCTGCCTAAAAACTACAGGGTAACTGAAGGAATAAGGACTAAAATTTAAAAGCAAATTGACATGAATAAAGGAAAGTACAACATACTAACACTTTGGGGACCCAACAAAAGCAAGAGGGCAACTTATAGCAATAAATGCATCAAAGTCAAAGAAAGGACAAAAATCAACACCTTAACCCAACATTTTAAACACAAACAAGAACAGCAAAATAAACCTTCAGCTACAGGAAGAAGAAAATATATTAAGAGTAGAAATAACAGAAAAGCCATCAACTTCACTATTGAACCTCATACACGTTGGTTTGCCAATATTTCTTGATATTTGAGTGTATTAGAAATTCCAAAATAGATCTTCTAGTATAAAAAAGAAATAACTCAAAAGTATATGTTTCCATAAAAAGGTGCCTACAGGGTAAAGTACAGCTCCCGGCATGTTTCCTTCTTAGGTTAGAGAGGCCCTGGATGAACAAATCGCAGTCAATAGCACATGGGTTTGCCCAGAGGTAATGGGGCTGCAAAATTCTAGGGACATCAGAGCTGCTGCTGGGTGGCCACAATGTCATACAGTTTGCAGAATTCTTGTGATTGACAATGCCCAGACTACTTTCAACCTGGTCTAATTCAAGTGTGATTCCTATACTAAACTCCAGGACTAAGGATGTGCTTTGCCTGGCCCTGAGATGCCCCACTTATCTCTAGGATTCATGTTCAGACACCATATCCCAAAGTCCAGCAGTTGCTCTTCTCTTCTCCCACAGAGTTGGCGCCCTGTGAGGTGAGCCTCCTGCTTCTCTATCACATCATTTCCACGCCACATCTACCCTACATGGTAAGTTTTAAAATGAAAGGATTTCTTAGATGACCATGACTCCATATCACTCATTCCACTCCCCTCAACCCACTTTCCCCTACCATAGAAGGTATCCCCCAACACATGTGGGCAGTACTCACTCACCAACTGAGCTAGCTTTGGCTGTACCGTGGGATTATTTGCTATGAATGGTCCACCGGTCTGTCTACCTTCTTCCCAATCACCTCACTTATTTCAGCCTCTGTGTACTTTATTGTGTATTAAGGAGCACTGATGACACTGTGGGTTAGGTCTTGGGTTGCTAACTACAAGGTTCAGACCCACCAGTCTCTCTGAGAGAGAAACAGGAAGTTGTTCGCTCCCATAAAGATTTACAGCCTTAGCACCCCTACATGAGGTCACTAGGAGTCCAAATGGACTCCATGCCTTGTGTTTAACTGGTTGTGCTTTATACTGGAGTCCCTGAGTGGTAAAAACAATGAACATGCTAACACCCTCAGCTTGAGTTCATGCCGATGTGCCTCAGAAGACAGGCCGGAGATCTACTTCCGAAAACATCTCTGTTGCCCATCCCATGGAGCGCCGATGTGCTCTAACACACAGGAGGTCCCTGTGAGTTTGGAGATTGTTTTCATTTACTCTGGGGAGGCTTGGGAAGAACAGAAGGGCATAAATCAAACTGAGGAAAGGGGATTTGCCACCTCCCCTAGAACAGGATTTCTACAGAGCTGTGGATATTCCTGAGTTTGGCATTGTCAAAACTGGGGATTAGGTCTCAGCCTTTCTCTGGGCTGATGCTGAGCCTTCTACACAGCTCTTGATCCACATTCCAGACTAGCTGAAGCTCTGCCGAGTTCCCCAGACTTGGTTTGGCTGTGTGGACAGGGAAAGAGTAAGGATGGGTAGACTTGGTGCCTGTGCACTTGGGCGAGCAAGTTCAGCCTTTTTGCATAATAAGATCAACACACTAATCCAAGTTTCCTCTGAGAACCATGCAGGCACACGCACAAAAAGAATATAAAAAGACCAAGGAAAGGAGATAATCACAGCTCTAGTGTACAGTGGTAAAAGGTAGCTCTCTCTGCTTAATAAAATAGGATTGCTTTTAGAAATCATATGTGGTTGCACTTGATTTATCTTTAGCCAATCCAATTAAAAGCCAAGTTCCAGCGTTTTCCTCCAGGGTGACTTACGCGGTCAAATCTCTTCATGGCAACCATAATAAATTCAGTATGTAAGTGGCATAATTAAAACAAGATGCCGGTTATGGCCTTGGGGTGGCTTAGAATAAACTATGACTCCTCATCAAAAAATGTACACAGAGGTATAGTGTGGCAGGAAGCAGGAATGGTTATATAGATCACTGGGCTATTCTTGGTTGTGCTTCTGGAACTTACTGGAACCCCGAGAAATGCTTAACTCTTTCGGGCCCACTCTGCATCACTGAAAAAAAAAAAAGCAGTCCCCATCTTGCCTCCCTCTAGTAATACTGCCAGACTCAAATCAGACAGCTGGAAATAGCACGGAAACAAAGCAGAGTGTTTTCCAAACAGGTGCCTTATGGCCATAATAACAGATGCTGAGTAATGGTCATTGGGATACTGGTAATTGCAAAAATATTGCCATGCAGGGTGTGTAGAAGTTAGCCAGACTTGGTGCCTCTTGGGTTCCAGAGTTACATGACACAGCAGCGTTTTATTGAAAGGGGAAGTGCTTTAAATGATGTCGAGATTGGGACGGTCTACAGTAGCAGGAAAGGCTGATTTGGTCCTTGTGAATGTTGCTTTGTAGCCAAGGCTGTGATGGGGAGCCAAGTGGGTAATTAGGCAGACAGGCTTTTGGTTTCTGGCTGAAGCAGCAAGAGAGACTTGGGCATGATCACGGAGGGAGAAAAGGAAATAAAGGAGAGTGATACTCAATGCTTAGCCAGGCTGGAGGATAAGATCTGGGCCCCTTGAGAGACAGGGCATGGAGGAAGTGGCTGGTGATCCATTTGCCTGTGTCAACAGACAGTAATGTAACCCAAGATTGAATTGTGTATTTCTTATCCTCTGTACCAAACTGGTGTTGCTTAGCATTTCTAAGACCATAGGTCTTTTTGAGAGTTTTACAAGATCCTTCTCCTCCGAAGAAAATATGCAAATGCATTTGTTTATGAAATTCTCCACCTGGAAATCCAGGTGTGGAATGATGGGTTAGAAACGGTAAGCTCTGAAACTGTAGCACCCATTCCTACTGGTATTCCTGGCAATGTTTTGTTTTTGTGCAGGATTTCCAAGCTGTTCACCCAAAGATTTGCATCTTGATGAAGAGCACGCTCTAAGTTGTTGCAGAGTTTGGTCGATGACCAAGTTGAGGCTGATATCATTGGTCCTTCATGAGGGGCGTTAGTCTACTGGAATGGTCATGTGGTAGGAGGTCTTGGGTTCTGAGCAGGCCCTCAGGTCTGGCCTGAGTGATACTCCACAAAGATTCCTAAGTCAACTGAATGAATTTCTTCCTAAGGTTACCATCATAAAATACTGGATGACTTCTAAGAACAGTCACTTATTGGCCCTCCATTCTTCAGACCAGAAGGTCATCTCTCAAGGAGTGTCTGATGCTAACTCCTTATGAGGAAGAGAATTTGGAAGAGAATTTGCCCTATGGCTTGCTGCTCATAGCTTCTGGTAGCCACCGGTGACCCTCGATGAGCCTCGGTGTGAAGATGCATGGTTTTGAGCCCTCTGTGTGTCTCCCTGTGTCTCTTATCTTTCATAAAGGCACTAAAAGCCTTGAATTTAAACCATATACCAAAGTTGTCGGGGATTTCATTTTACTTAAATTCAGAAAACACAAACGAAGGAGAGCACAGTAAAGAAATTATTGCCACCTTGAGAAAGTTTGCTGCAAAAGATACCCTAAAGTTTGTTTGCTTTTTTAAGCAAAGATGTCACTTTGAAAACTAAGGGACACCTGTCCTAAGCCAAGCTATTTTGTAATTGCCTCATTTGCATGTAAAAACTGGTCAGTCAATAAAGGAGACAGAAAAAGAGTTGCTTTTGAATTATGGGGTTGATGAAAAGCATCAAATATTTCATTGGCCGCCAGAACAAATACACCTGTCTGGGAGGAAGAACAGCTCGATGCTCCTTAAAGCAAGAATGGCAAGACTTAGTTCCACTTTCTTGGGACATATTCTCAGGAGCAATCAGTCCCTAGAGAAAGACCTCATGCTTGTTAAAGGAGAGAGTCATAGACAAAGAGAAAGGTCTTTAATGGCATAGATGACCACAGCGACTGCAGCAATGGGGCCAGACACAGCCATGGTTGTGAGGATGAACTTATGTGGGAGCAGGCAGTGCACACAGGTTCACTCTGAGTCAGGACCGACTCAATGAAACAGCAGCAAGAACTCTCCCTGTCCACTTAACATCTCTGAAGACCCTGGTATTGCCTAACATAATCATGTTCACAGTTATGGGTTAGGGGTAGAGGGGCTCGAAGATGTCAAAGTGCCTTTTGAGGGGTTGCAGTTCAATCTACACAGGCTTCAGGAAAGTTCTGGACAGAGCACTGTTGTCTTATTTCTCAATCCTGGTCTCACCCCAAATCCCAAAGTAAGCAATTGATGGGAGGAACCAGATGCTAAAGGAGTTCACGTGTCATATGGCTTATTTCTACTCCCGGGCCTTTCCATGGATTATTCCTTCCACTTCAAATGTCACCTGCCATTCTGAATGTGAATTAAAATGGCAATGAATATGTATAAACATACACCAAATGCTTTGAGCAAGTGGGACATACCAGACTAAGGGAATACATTTTTTTATTGTGCCAAATACATAAGTAACAAAATGTTTGCCCTTTCAAAATTCTTTATGTGATTCAGTGTCATTAGTTATGTTTATCATGTTGTTCAGCTATTACTCTCATCCATTTTCAAATTTTCTTAGAAAGTCTTAGAATTTTCCAGTTGGTGTGCTTCTCAGAGAGCATTCCTTCCATCACCACTATTGTTGTTAAATGGCATCAAGTCTATTTAGACTCATAGCAATCTCTTTTGAAGAATAAAAACAGACCCATAGAGTTTTCTTGGCTGTCAGCAGATCACCAGGCCTTTTTACTGCAGAGCCATTAAGTGACTAAACCTCTAACCTTCTGATTAGCAACCAAGTGCTTAATCATTGCAGCACCAGGCTTCTTCCACCAGGAGAGCTGGCTAACTTCTGATGTGTTTCCAAGGGACAAAGGTGGCTTCATTGACCATTCTCAGGATACCAACAGTGGATTGCTCTTGATGTCTGCATCCCTTCGCATACTTTCTGAGACCATAATTCCCTAGGATTCACAGGATCCACAATATTCACTTTGAAAACATTGTCCTACAAGATTTAATTCTATAGACAAGATTCTCGAAGGAAAGGTGGTCCAGATTAGCATAGATGTGAGGGGTATGTGCATAGCTACAATGCGAAATCAGCAGTCATCCCAGGGCTTTGTGGAGATAAAGTCTCTGGAAATGGCCCAGGCATCTCAGTGGTAATGAAGCTCCTTATAAAGGACTGACACATTCTTCCTCACCAACAATACATGAGAGACAGCTGAAATTATTGCCAAGCATATGGGGCAATGATGCAATAAGCACATATCCATGGATTATTTCTGATCATGAGAATATAACCTTTTGATAAAGTAATACTCTAAAACAAGAAGGAAATTCTAAGCAGTACATGCAAAGATAACTTCTCTGATCTAATGTGTGTGTGTGTGTGTGTGTGTGTTATTGTGGTGAAATATGTGCAATTTTTCTTTCCTTGTAACCATTTTAAAAATGTTATCAATGTTTTAAAAAAAACTTTTAAATTGTGATTTGGGTGGTTTACAGAGCGGGTCAGTTTTCCACTCAACAATTCATACATATCTTGTTTTATATCATTGGTTACAATTCTCACATTGAAACATTATTTATCTCAGAAACATCACTTCTGTGTTTCCTGTCTCCATCTCTCTTTTCCTAACCCTTCTGAACTTGCTCACCCACTAAATGATGTTCTTTGGATCTCAAATGTTGCTTATTCTAAGGTGTGCCTACCTCAATTAGTGTGATTGTCTCCCTGTGCAGACGTGTTTGACTGAAGAAAAGTGAGCCATGGGGGTCATCAGTCTTGAGACCCTGAAACCAAAAGAAGTGGATGATTCCCAGCTAACGATACCCACTACTCTGAAAGGGATCACAGTAGAAGGTCCTAAATAGACTAGGAGAAAAATGAAGAGCAGAATTCAAAATGATAGGGGTCCAGGTTTACTGGGTAGATAGTCTTGAGGGAACTTCCAAGACGGTATGCTCATTGTCACTATTTTAATGACTTTTCAGTGTAAAATTTAGTAACATTAATTATATTCACCATGTTATACAACCATCACCACTACTCATTTCCAAAAGTTTTCATCACTCCAACTAGGTCATTTAGCAATAGATCTTCCTACCTTCTTTTTCCCAGCCTCTGATAGTCGCTAAATTATTGTTCCTGGATACTTGCTATCCTAGATATTTTTTATCAGTGGAGTCAAAATAATTGGCCTTTTGTGCCTGGCTTGTTTCACTCAGCATAATATTTTCAAATTCATGCCATAGCATCTATTAGATCTTCATTTTTCTTTATGGCTGAATCAATTATGTTTTACTGGAAGCTTGACTTTTAACTCATGAGCTAGCATTTTAGAGTGTTGTCTCACAACACTGTCTCTTCTTCTTCTTCCCATAGACCATGAGGACAGCATTCCTTCTAATTCTATGGGACAGGTGTCTCAGAAAGGAGAACTGTGTAGGCACTGCTTACTGGCGAGAAAAACCCATCTCTTCTTCCTTGACAAACATTTCCCAGCCTCTCTTACAGTTAGTTGTGGTTATATGGCTGAGATCTAGCCAATGGGAGGTGAGTAGAAGCATGTATTTCCCTTTCATTCCTGGTTTCCATCCCCCCATCTCCATATATCTCCCCCCACCCCCACCCCCACACACACCAAAGGCTCCTCTGTGTTCCTTTCCCTTCCAATTGATGGATGTGTTAGTTTGAATATATTAGAGAAACAAATCCACAGAAACTCATATTTTAAGGGAGAGTTTTATACGAAGGGTAAGTGTGTATCAAAAAACATCCCAACCCAGTGCTGCCCAAGTCCACAAGTCCAACATTAACCCATATGTCCAATAACAATCCACAAAGTCCTCTTCCATCTCACAAGATACACTCAATGATACCAACTACAGGAGGAAAACCAACTCAGTGAATGTGTAAGCATCTCAGCACTGGCAGGGGTTTCCACAAGGCTCCTCCAGCACTCAGGGCTGCATCAGGGTAAGCCCATGTGGCTTCTCCTCGGGGATGTCTCACAGAAAGTGAGCCTTGCCAGCTGAAGCAGGAAACTGGCTAAGGCAGCTGCGCCCTGACCTGACCATCACAGAGCAAGAGACCCAAGAACTAGAATGGTGAGGCTCATGGATGCATTTATCTCTCTGCCCTTCAATTGATCTCACAAATAAGTGTTTATCGGCCAAGTTAGCACAATAAATCTTAACTATCCCAATGAGATATTATTCCCTCCCCACAAAGAGAACTTGGTTGTCACATTTTAAATATAAATTCCTAAAATATTGTGTGGAGCAGAAACATACACATACGCACACCACTGCTGATCTGGAATCTTCCTGGACAATTCTATGAGCAATAAAGGCCTATATTGAGAGCCATTAAATATTTGATTCTGCTTGTTTTCACAATCCCATCTAAATTTGTATCGTGACTCAGGATGCTTCTGTATCCAGAAGCCCATAACTGTATGGCATTGGTGTCATCAGGTAGCGGGTGGGTATGTGAGGTTGCATGGTCCAGAGAAACAAAGCCGGCAATGCTCACATATGTAAAAGAAAGAACTTTCCTATATCCAGAAGGCATCCCAGCCCAGTCCAACCTAAGTCCATGGGCCTGATGCTAGCCAGAACCTCTTCAGACTCACACAGCTTTCAGGTCGATGATGCGGTAAGGTGAATCTGGATGTGGGAAGATCATGGGCTACAAAGCCATGTGGGTCCAAGGTCAGTGGAAGCATGATGGGTAACAACAGCTCTCAGGGTCAGCCAGCCCACACGAGGCCCTCCCTCTAGGCAGACACAGAGTTCCAGCAAGCAGGAAGGCAAAGAGGTGGGGGAGGGGGGGAAGGAGGGGTCTCCAATGAGTCTATTATAAAGAGGCCACAGCTCCCAGAAGGCATCATCAGACTATGACCTGATTGACAAGTTGGATTCCACTCCATACCCAAGTGCAACCTGACAGCACATCAAACTGCCATGGTGAAGTAACACGCACAGGAGGAGGGAAGATTAAGAGAAGTGGTAACAGAATGTTTGTGAAAATAAAATTTTACATAGACTAGAAAACAGAGAAAATGACTGGTGAGTCTGTGGCTCTGCAGGAGTTGTGAAAAGGCATCCCCAATGACTGTTGGGGGCCAGGCTTTATAGCATAAGCAAAAGACAAGCTCAAGCAAGTTTATCTGCTTTTCAAGCAGAGTCAAAATAATACACTAATGAGAACAGGGCTTACAGTATTTGGGAGGCTTACTACTTCTGGACTCTAACTTGCTGCAGATAAAGCTAAAAACAGGCTTTAGACATCAAAGCTGATAACTTTCAGTAAAACAAAGGTCTCTGACCTGTGGCACATGTCAGATTTAGAATATCTTCTTTCCAATCTTATTAATTTGATTGGTTTCGATGTGGATACTTTACACAAAAGAGGGGAGAAACGTATGGGGAGGGAAGCAAAGATATATAATAGACTTGGGAGATATCCTTGGGAAAGAATATAGGATGTTGTTAGTTCTTTGAGAACTAAAATGATATCATATAAATAGAGGGGAGTACAGATTGGTGACCCAAAGCCCATCAATAGGTGAAGCGACATCCTCTTACAGAGGGGTTGCAGGGAGAAGATGAGCCACACACTATCATGCTCCTGGTTCTACCAGATAAGTCTGGCTAGAACAGGGGAGGTACACTGGAGTTGAAAACATGGGGAATTTAGGATAAATGTTCCCTCAGGACAAGTGATGGGAGTGGTGATACTGGGAGGGTGGAGGGATGGTGGAGTAGAAAGGGGGAACCAATTTCAGGGATCTACATATAACCTCCTCTCTGAGGCACGGCCAGCAGGGAAGTGAGTGAAGGGACACATTGGACAGTGTACGATATGAAATAGTAGTTTGTAAATTATTAAAGATCCATGGGGGGAAGGGAAATATGAGGAGGTGGAGCTGGGGGCCTGAGTGGAGGGAGGATGTTTTAAGAATGACGATGGCAACAAGTGTGCAAATGAGGTCTGCATACAATTGATGTACGTATGGATCGTGAGGGGAGGTGTATGAGTACCCAATAAAATGATTCATTTTTAAAAAGGGGGGAGGGGGAAGGGGAGCTTTTTTTTTTTTAGAGGAGCTTATACTATAAGGGCTCAAGTGGAAAATGTTTGGAAATGTTTGCAACATGCGTGCAAACATGCTTGATACAGATGATGTATTGAATGTTATAATAGCTGTAAGAGCCCCCAATAAAATTATTTTTTTTAAAAGAATATAGGATGTTGTTTCTGGCACTTCGAAACAAATAGAAGAAAATAAATGAAAAGCTAGTCCATTTTTCTACCAGCTACCCATCAGTTTGCTGTGCTGTGAAGTGTTGCTGTGGTGCCCCAGGACTTCAATGTTAGCAGTCACCCTTGTTGTTGTTGCTGTTGTTAGGTGCCAGGGAACTTTGACTTAAAATGAACTTACAAGTCCCACCCTCAAAATTGTTCTTATGTTTGAACCTATTGTTGCAACCTCTGTGTCAATCTAATTTGTTGAGAGCCTTCTGCCATTTCACTGCCACTCTACTTCACCAATAATGACGTCCTCATCCAGAGGTTAGACTCTCTTGACAACATGCCCAAAGTATGTGAGATGAAGTCTTCCCGTACATGCCTCTAAGGAACATCCTGGCTATACTGCTTCCAAGACAGATTTTTGTTGTTGTTGTTGTTCAGAAAATTCGTTTTCTTATTTATTTATTTATTATTCATCATTTTATTGGGGGGCTCTTAGAAATATTACAACAATCTATCATTTAATTGTATTATGCACACTTTGACATATGTTGCCATCAAGATTTCCAAAAAATTTTCTTTTTACTTGAACTCTTGATATCAGCTTCTCTTTTTCCCCCTTCTGCAGGGGGCTGTCCAATTATCTACAGATGAATTTGGGGTCTTCATTACAACCCCTCTCTTTTACATTGATATAATTGTTTGTTTTAGATATTTTGATACCTGATACTGCCTGCTGTCAACATCTCACGATCACATATGCTGATGTACTTCTTCCCTGTGGGCTTATTTGATTCTTTGTTAGATGGCTGCTTATTTAACAATAAGCCTTTAAGACCTGAGACGTTCTATCTTTTGATGGCCGGGCACTATCTACTTTCTTCATCACATTTGCTTATGCACCCATTTTATCTTCAGTGATCTTGTCAGGCAAGTGAGTACTAAAGAATGTCAGATTATTAGAGCAAAACATTCTTGTGTTTAGGGAGGGTTTGAGTAGAGGCCCAAAAGTCTGCAAGACAGATTTGTTGTTCTTGTTCTTTGGCAATCTATAGGACTTTCAATGTTCTTCACTAGTATCAAAATTCAAATGCATTGATTGTTCTTCAATCTTTCATATTCAAGGTCCAACTTTCACATGCATATGAAGTGACTGGAAATACTATGACTTGGGTCAGATTTCGTCCTCAAAGTAACCTCCTTGCTTTCAAAGCAGTGGAATTATCCCATGCATTGCATCCTATCATCTCTTGCTTGCTACTTCCATGGACATTTATTGTGGATCCAAACAAGATTAAATCCTTGACAATTTCAACCTTTCTCCATTGATCATATTACCTATTGGTCCACTTGTGAGAACTTTAGTCTTCTTTACATTTAGTTGTAATCCATACTAAAGACTGCAATTCTAGATCTTCATCAGCAAGTGCTTTAAATCTTCATTTTCAGAAAGCAAGATTGCGTCATCTGCCTATTGCTGGTTATTAATAAGCCTTCCTTCAAGTCTGATGCTGCATTCTTCTTCATTGATTCTACCTTCTCTGATGACTTTCTCAGCAGATAAGTTGAGTGAGCATGGTAAGAGGATACAACCCTGTCAAACACCTTTCCTGATTTCACACCAGGCAATATTTTCTTGTTCTGTTCGCACAACTGTCTTTTGATCCATTTGCAAGTCCCATATGACCACAGCCACAATTCAATTACTGGTGATTGGAATGTTGTGTTATTTTTGGCTTCTATAGAGAAGCAAAAACAGTGGCATGTGCGCACGTGTGTGTGTGTGTGTGTGTATGTAGACAGAGAGAGAGAGAGAGATTTATATCAAGAAATTTCTAACACTGTTGTAGAAGTGGATAAGTCCAATGCAGTTCATGTCAGGCTTCTCTTGACTTGTGTAGCTGTGAAAGCTGATGAATTTGAAGCAGGATGATTCAGGGGTGGAGGTAGTGGGGTGTGTTCGGGGAGGAAACAAGTTGGTGAATTCAGAGATAAATGAATCCAAGGTCTGCTGAATGAATTGACTGTTGGCAGTCTCCTGATCATTCCTGAGATCAGCAGGTGACACAATAGGAGAACCAAGAACCAGGGGGCAAGATCCAACTCCAGTTGAAGGGTCAAAGGGAACTCAGGTCTGCTTCAGATCTCTTCTTGATATAAAAGGTTACACCTCATGGGGCATGGGCAACAGGAAAGTGAGTGAAGGGATACATTGGACAGTGTACAATATGAAAAAATAATAACAATCTGTAAATTATTAAGGGTTTGGAGGGAGGGAAGAGAAATATAGGGAACTGATACTGGGGATCTAAGTGAAGGGAGGATGTTTTGAGAGCAATTATGGCAACAAGTGTGCAAATGTGGCTTGCATACAATTGATGTATGTATGGATTATGATGGGAGTTGTATGAGCCCCCAATAAAACAATTCATTAAAAAAGGGAGGAAGGGAGAAGGAGGAGCTTAAACCAAGGGCTCAAGTGGAAAATATTTGGAAATGAATATGGAAACATGTGTACAAATATGCTTGATACAAATGATATATTGAATGTTATAAGAACTGAAAGAGCCCCCAATAAAATCATTGGCAAAAAAAGGTTGCACCTCAAGGAGGTGTTGGGCTCTACGCCTACCTTCCTGAGGAGTGTCTAGTTGACTTAGATTCTAAACATCACACATGTGAAATTAGAAAACAAAGATCAGGAGTAGGAAAATAATCATCTTGGTGATAGAAATGAAGTTGAAGATAATGTGGTAGAATTTTGCAAGACTAATGCCTGACTTCTTCACTGCAACTATTTTTTTTTCAATACTATTAATGGCGACTATACAGGTGTATCTCACCAGATGGAATATTTAAGAATCAAACTACCTATACTTGTGAGAACCGACAATGGAGAAGCTCCAGGTCTTTGGCAAAAAAAGGCCATTTATAAACCGTCAATCAAGTTCAGGTTGAAGTTGAAGAAAATTAAGCCCATGAGAACCAAAATATTGCATGTATTCCACCTGGACTTAGAGACTATCTCAAGAACAGATTCGATGTATTGAACACAAATAACCAAAGACCAGATGAGTTAAAAACATCCGTCCTGAAGAAAGTAAGAAGTCTTGAAAAGAAAGAAAATACTAAATGAACATCAGGTCCAATTCTAAAACTAGTTCTGGAAATCTACAGGAGCTACACCAAATGGCAGAAATGACGAAGGAAGAAAATGGAACTGAAAATGCCAAAAGGTAGTTTGAAAAGACAAAGCAAAACATTACTTATAATGAGATGTGCAAAGGCCTGAGGTTAATGAGCCAAAGAGAGGCGCACACTCAGCATAGTTAAAACTAAAAGAACAAAAGAAAAATTTCCATCCTTGAGTTGTGATCTTGGAGGATTCTATGTGCATGATATTGAATGATACAAGAAGCATTAAAAGGAAAGATATATACAGGTACTATGTCAAAAAGAATTGTTCTATCTTCGCCACAATAAGAGGTAGCAAGCGTATAATCAAAACCGCATGATAGTCAAGGGGAAATGCAAGCTTCACTGAAGTCATTGGTAAGAAACAAGTTTCCAGGAATTGATGGGATATTAATTGAAATATTTGAAAAAAAAATTGATTCAACGCTGGAAGTGCTCACTAGTCTGCATAAAGAAATTTGGAAACTCTGGCCAACCAGTAGCAGAGACTCATATTTGTGGACATTCCAGAGAAAGATGATCCAACCAAATGCAGAAATTATCAAACACTATCATTAATGTCTTGTGATAGGAAAATTTTGTTGAAGATAATGTCTTAGTGATAGATTGACAAGAAACTGCCGGAAACCCAAGCCAGATTCAGAAGAGGGATATCACTGCAGATGTCGGATGGAATGGGGGCTAAAAGAAGAGAATATCTGAAAAAGTGACAACTTTTATTTATAATGCAACATTACTAGGCAGTGGTTAATAATAAACCATGCACAGTGCTATGAAGAATGAGAATGATAGAACACTTCATTTTGCTCATGTTATTTCGGCAGAACAAGGGAATACCTCATGCCATAAAATCAGGAAATGTGTGCATCAGAGTTGGATCCTTCTATCATATTTATTAAACCTATATACTAAACAAATACTCTAAGAAACTGGACTACATGAAGAAAGAAGGCACCAGGATTGGAGGAAGTCTCATTAATAATCTGTGATATGTGGATAACCCAATCTTGTTTGCTGAAAACAGAGAGGACTTAAAGCACTTACTGGTGAAGATTAAAGGCTACCGTCATCAGTATGGATTGCAATTTAATCTCAATAAAACAAAATGCTCACAACTGTCCCAATAAGCAACATCATGATAGACTGAAGAAAGATTGAATTTGTCAAGGATTTCATTTTACATAGCTCTACAACCAGTGCTCACGGAGGCAGAGTCAAGAAATCAAGCAAACTATTGCAGTGAGCAAATCTGCTGCATATGACCTCTTTAAAGTGTCAAGAAGCACAGATGTCACTCTTAGGACTAAAGTGTGCCTGACTCAAGCCACAATCTTTTCAATCGCTTAATGTGCACATGAAAGTTGGACAGTGAATAAGGAAGATTGAAGAATAAGTAATGCATTAGGACTATTGTGTTGGCAAAAAATATTGGAAGTACCAGAGACATCCAGATGAACAAACACATTTGTTTTGAAAGGACTGCCAGAATGATCCTCAGCAGTTTGGATGGAGAGACTTCATTTGATACTATCTATAGAAGCCCATCTATCGCTCATCTGTCAGTTTGTCAGGTGATGGCAACTTGCTTGTTACTATGATGGTGGAAGTTATGAACCAGTATTTCAGATATCAGTAGAGGTCTCCAGGGTGGACAAATTTCAAAGGTGTTTCCAGACTAAGACAGAGTAAGATAGTCTATTTCTGAAAATTAGCCAATGAGAACCCTATGGAATACAAAAGAATATTATCTGGCCTAGTGCTGGAAGACGAGTCCTCTAGGTTGAAAAACACTCAAAATAGAGAATGGCCACAAGAATGGACTAGAATCAACCAATAATTATGGAGCTGGAAAAGCTTTATATTGCACTTCATGGAGTCAGCGTTTAATCAATGACAAACAACAGCAACCAAAAAAAACCTGTTATTGCAAAATCACATTCAGGTTCCCAATCTACAAGAATGGGGTTGTTGTTGATCGGTGTTACCGAGTTGTTTGATTAGTCATCTTAGTCATCATACGCACAACGACACTAAACATTGCCTAGGTGTTTATCATCTTCACAATTGTTGCTATGTTTCTTCCCATTGTAGCCACTGTATCAAACCATCTCACCAGGATCTTCCTCTCTTTGGATTGACCTACGTCCCCAAGCATGATGACCTTTCACTCCTCCTGATAACATGCTCAAAGTATGTGAGACAACTTTTCACCATTTTCGGGTCTAAGGAGCTTATATCCAAGGAGCGTAAGGAAATGTTCACATTCTGGCTATGCTGCTTCCAACACAAATTTGTTCATTCTTTTGAGGTAGTGGAGTAAGTTCTTTAAAAGCAGCACTATTTCAAGGCAGTATGTCTTCCCCAATGTCCACTGCACTTGGAGCTTCACAGAAGATAGTCTAGGAAGGAGGTTCTAGCAACTGCAGGGTGGAAAGTCTTCAGAAAGCCTGCCTGATAGGATCCCATCGCTGTTACGTGCCATGACTACTTAGTGATTTCTATTCCCTACTTTATCAAATGGCAACATTCGTGTCAGTTGTCCAGTGCCTATGATACTGCTGTATATCACAAAGTCCCATTGTCTCCCCACATGCTCTGTCAATAAGCACATGAAGGAAATAGGTCGGTATTTTTATTCCAATATTACCAGTGAGGAAATGACATCCAGAGAGGATGTCACTATGGTGTGACATTGACCAAAAAAATTCCATTCAGTAGGCAGTCAATCAATTCTGTCTCATAACTACTCTATCGGGATTTCAGGCTGTTGACCCTTTGGGAGCAGATCATTGGGTTCTTCTTCTGAGTCACCTCTGGGTGAATTTAAACCTTTAGTAGCCAAGTCGATACCTATCCAGACCATCTAAGAGTCTATCAGCTTAGGTATAGGGTGCTAAAATGTATCCTTTTCAGCTAATAATATCAGTGCCCTCTGTCTGGGAAGATTTCCACAATGATCCAGCCACCCCTCTGTCCCCCTAACAATGCCACCAAAACATCAAGGTGGCTGGCTGACTGGCTTTGGGGCAAAATTCACCTCATTGTTTTGTGGCCAGAAGCCTTGGAATTGTAATCCAAGATGCAGGTTATGTCCGGAACCCCCAAGCCAATGGGCAATTTGCTCAACTCATTCTCCAAATCAATCAATTTGGTGGGAGTAAGGCTGAGTCAAATTAAATTTCACCTCCAATTTCTCCTTGTGCCCGGGGACAGTGTTGCTCTCTTCCTCTCTTGTTCTCCCCCAAGGCCTATTCAAATAGAAAGTCCTGGGAAGACCTGGTGTGAGAAAAAGCTTGGAAGTTGATGAGACTCATTCTTTGAGTCTTTCTGCTTTCCCTTTCACAGGCAACAAAGAAATTCTGCTCCTGCCCTCATATCTTTATGATGGTCTTCTAAGAATATTGGCATTCAAGTGTTTTGAAAGTGATTATGGTAACATATGTACAAATGTGCTTGACACGATGGATGGATGGATGGATGGATGGATGGAGTGTGATAAGAGCTGTACAAGCCCCCAATAAAATGATTAGATAGATGACAACTAGATAGATGAGATAGATGGTAGATAGATAGAATAGATAGAGATAGATAGATAGATACATAGATAGATACATAGATACATAGAAATAGATCTCCCTGGGTTGTTCTCTCCAAGTAGCCAACAGATTAGTGGTTCAAATTTCCCCAGAACTTGGTGACTTGCTTCTGAAAGGTCTTGAACATCATAAGGAGTTCAATTCTACTCTGGACACATGGGTTAACTGTGAGTGAGAACAGACTTGATGGCAACTGGTTTGGTTTAGAAAGAATTCAAGGAAATCATTAGTCTTTGAAAGGTGGATACCATTCTCAGATACCATTCTCAGAATACCTCTTAGCTGAGTAACCATCCCAACCAAAATGAAAGTTGACTTCGAGCATGTAAATAGAAAGTGGGCTTAATATAAAAGGAAAAGGAGCCTCCAGAACTATTTAGTGAAAAGCAAACTACCATTGGGCTGATGGCATCCAGGGATAGCTGTTAAAGGCCACATTGTGACTGGAGAGAGGGCCACATAACTGCACAGCAGGACCTGAAATATCTTTATAGAACATCCAGGGTCTGTACCATTTTGGTGGTGATCGTAGTGGGGTTGTTTCAAAAAGTTCTTGGAAAAGTGGAATGGAAAGACAGTGTAACTTTCCCACAAATGTTTTGAAAGTTCTCATACATTATAGTTAAGCCAACCAGTTGCATGCTGTTTGATAATCCCTAGGGAAGTTTGTTAGCCAGTGGTTTCTGCTTTAACTTCCTCTTCTCAGAAAGATCTTTCCTAACCCCTCTCCATCTAAATGAAGTCTCCCTCCTCTGCTTTCCAAGGATCCCTGGTGGAGTAGTGTGCTGCAAATTGGGTTGCTAAGCACAAAGTCAGCGGTTCGAGTCCTCTAGCTGATCTATTGGCAAGAGATAAGCTTTTCTACTCCCATAACCATTGATGGCCTTGGAAACCCAGAGTGCAGTGCTGCTCTGTCCTACGGTCACTCTGAGTTAGGAAGGACTTGGTGGCGGTGAGTGTAAAGTTTTGTTTCGATCTGTTTGAGTTTGGGCTTTTTTCTTTCTTGCAATACCCTGGTCTCTAAACTTGCAGCAACACCTTAATTTTTAATGCAACATTTAGATGTGCATAGGTTGATGTCTGCTCAAGCCACTTGCCTGGAGGAACTGCTTTCAAGTCCACTGAGCACCCCATGCCAGTCAGTCCTTCTGCCTGACACCTAATGATAGGTGCTTAATTAAAGGTGAACTACATCTTGGGTCTCTCCTTCCTTGTTATTACTTTCTCTAAGTTTAAATGTTTCTTCGAGAACTCAATGCAATCCTTCCCAGTATGAGACATCTGCCAGAGGGAAGGCCTGGAAGAGACCCCACGGGTGACCTGGATCGGCCTTGAACGTTCTGGCCCACCTTCAGTTGCGCCAGAGTTCAGGTGCTCTCTGCCAGCACAGGGCCTTCGCCTGGGTGTAAAATTTACCGCCCCACCCTGTCTGCAAACACCCTTTCAACATCCATGTCTTGGTTTGATCTCCAGGTAGACCAAGTGGTCCTTCTGCATGCAGCCTTCACAGCACTACATTCCTGTCCTCCGTGAAGCCTGGCTTGGCTTGTCATGGTGGGCTTATCTGTGATCATTTACACCCTTTCCCTCTGCCAGCTGTAGAAGAGATTTTGAACACTCTTAGATGGCCAGGTCTTGGCAGAGCCCCTGTCTCCTAGTTGATGGCTAATAAGTATTTCTTGAGGGAATTCTTAGTAATATCCCACCCAGTTTCAAGGTGGAATTTCAAGCAGTTGAGCACACCATGGTATGCTGACAGCAGTCTCAGGACGTTTGCACATACCGTGAGTATGATCAATGTCATTGGACCACAGCCCTGTGATTAAAATGGCAAAAGTGATGTTAGGTGCATCTCACCACAACAGTAATAAAAAAGAAAACAACACAAGGGGTGAGGGTGTCCATCAGTTGTCATGAGTCCCGGAGGGTCTGCGTAGAACACACTGCAGCCAGTTCTCCCTCCGTGGGGCCTGGCCTTGTGCTCTCAGGAACACCAGCAGCTCTGTACAGCAAGGCCAAGGAGGCAGATGTTTGTTAGGAAAAGCCGGGCACGAGGCGGGTCCAGTTCTTCCATTTCCATCCTAGAGGCCCTGGGCATGTCATCTGTCCTCTTCTTCCATCTCCTTCCCACTGGCCCATTCATAAGAGCAAGTGACAGGAACAGAATGGGCAGAGTCTACACCAAGGCCATCACGGTGGGAGGAAAGTGAGCATGAGTTCAAGTGGCCCTTCAGACTCTTGGATCCCACAAAAGCAGGTAATGACCACCCTAGAATCTCAAAGCGGACCGAAGCAGCCAAAGGAAGAGGTGAGAGTCACTCACACAGTGGACTGATGACAGCACCAGCCCCTTCCTTTGATTGTTTTTTTTTTTTTAACCAAATTGACTTGTTTTTTAGAATCTTCACAAATCAGCCTTAGGCACCCATAAATTATGCCTAGAGCTCAATTATTGTCTTTTCCCTTCTCGTTCCTACGGTGTGCCAAGTTCTTCTTCTGCCAGTGATCCCTGTGAATTGGCCACTGCCTGCCAACATCTCTGCTATGACGACTTCATGCAATCATCCTTTGCCTCAGCAGAGGCCGGGGAAGCCAAGTGTCCGACTGTCGCCGAGGGGGGTGGGTAACCAGACGTGCCTGGGTCGGTTAGAATCCTCCAAAGTAACAGTGTGTGTGGGGGGGGGAGGGGGGAGTGCGCGCGCGCTGCTTCTAGAATCTTTGGGCTCTTTTTTTTTTCTTAATGTTTTCAAAAAGCATCTGGGAAAGCAACCAAGAACTCTATTTTGAAAAGAAAAAGCAAAAAAGAAGCCTTTCCTCAAGGGACACCTCAAACCTAGTGCTCACAGCCCATGACGATGGCCCTGAAGGACAATCTGTCTCTCACTGATTTCATTCTCTGGTGAGTGAGGCATAATAATGCCACCTCCTCATCCGTGTTCAGGGCTGGGGCCCTTCCAGGTGGAGGACTGCCCTCCCCTCCTCTGGGTATAAGGAAGCACCCTTGGTTTTCCCTCCTCTCCCTGATTCACCACCTTCCCTGTTACAACACAGATGTGTTGGTGTTGCTCATAAATGGAGTGAGTGTGTGCACGTGTGTGTGTGAGAGAGCAAGAGATCCCTGGGTGGCCTGGCTACTAACCAAACAGTTGAGAGTTTGAGTCCACCCAGAGACACCTTGGAAGCCAGGTCTTTTGATTTATCTCCAAAATGTCAGCCATGGAAACCCCTAGAGAGCACAGATAGATTCCAACTCACACAGGGAGTTTCGTGCGTCAGAATCGAGCGGCTGGCAAAGGGGGTTTTTGCTTATTGTTTCTCCTTGTTTGGGTGCCCATAGCAAAAGCATATACCCAGCACCCTCAAATAATGCGACTGCCAAGGAAGGGGAGGCTCTTCCATCCACCCCCTTGCTGAGAGCTCTTGCAGCCCCAGGACATCCAACTCTGGGGAGGAGAGAAGGTCAGAAGCCCTGTTGCAAACTTCAGTTTCCCAAGAATCAGGAGTAAAAGTGAATGCCCGAGCAGGATATCAGGGTCTGAAGAAAAGACTAGCAAGCATCTGCCAAGGGTTGATGGAAGAGTTCTAGTAGGTTACATGTTGCACTGCTAAGCACAAGGTTAGCAGTTTGGACCCACTAGCTGTTCTGTGGGAGAAAGATGAGGGTTTCTATCCTTCTACTCCCATAAAGAGTTACTGCTGTCTTAGAAACCTACAGGGCAATAGGGTCGCTCTGAATCTGAAGCTGCTCAATGAGATTGACTTGTTTATGTTTAGGCAACAGAGTTTACATTGGTCTTAGGAGGCAGAGGGGAACCCAAGCTGGGCAGGGCCTTAGGGTCCAGGGCAGAGAGACACCTAGGGCCTGAACATTCGCCAGCTCCTCCATCCACCTTGGATCAGTGGTGGGAGTACTAAGCAAGCGTTGATCTGGCTTTAGCCCCAGTGTCGGTGCAGGGCAGAGACCCTGCTGAGCCCAGAGGGAGGAGGGGCCTGACCTCAGTCTGGTCATGGGCTGGGACTTCTGCTCAAGTGAGCTAGCCTGTCACCCTGGCCTGTGCCAGGGCCCTTTGACTTTCACCAACTCAGTACCATGGCTATAAGAACATAAACCTGTGAGCAGGTTCCTCCTGGTCATGCTGTCACTGCTGTTCCTTTCCCCTCTTTTCTTATTTTTCTCAGAGTAGGCAGGATTTGGGGAGCATAGCAGTCACTGTGAGCTAGAATCTACTCAATAGAAACTCACATCAGAGAAAGCTCAAACCAAGCCCACTGTCTCCAGTTGATTCTGACTCATAGCCACCCTGGAAAATGGATTAGAACTACTCTAGGGCTTCTGAGGTTGTAAATCTTTATCGAAACAGAAAGTCTCATCTCTCTTCCTTGGAGTGGCTAGTGGGGTTGAACTGCTAACCGTGTGGTCAGCAGCTCCATGCATAACCCACTGCACCATCAGGGTTCCTTCCAACAGCAAAGTAGACCCAGTTACACAGCTTGCTTGCTTTTGTCTTGAATGATATCAATTAATCTTGTTCTAGATGTATTTTGTAGGAGGGATCCTGATGTTTTGGCATCCAGACTAACCTTTATTTTTAAGTTTGCAGTGTGTAAAGATCAACAGTAATTAGCCATGTCTGTTCCTCTTAATGCTTCTGCTAGGAAAAAATGGTCACCATCCATCTCCTAGGCTTCGGAGCACTGAGCACTCCTCTGAAAACATGCCATTGGAGAAACCACCTAGCACAATACCTCGTCTGGAAAATGTGTGTTTCTGTGTGGACATAAATGTATTTGTTCATGTGCATGCAATATCAATAGTCGGAAGGGCTTCAAAAAGTTCTTGGAAAAATTCCATCACCTTTCAATGCCATCGTTCCACAAACTTTTAGAAGTTCTCTCCAACTGCTCTTGCTATGTTTAAGGTTTAAAAGGATTTTCACACACACACACACACACACACACACACACACACACCAAGAATTTTCACTTTTGTTTTCATCATTGTTTTTAAGGTTGTGCAATAGGTATTATTTCCCATCATAAGAACAACAATAAAATTAGCTCCATTTTGAGAAAAGTAGGTGGCAATTTCCTGGCTGATGAAATTATACTCTCTTGTCATTTCTAAGACCCGAGGTTACAGATTAAAAACAAACAAAACCCAAACCCTGCCAGTGAGGAGGAGAGGCCGACTTACAGCAACCCCGGACACTGTGGTACCACTGTGGATTTCCAAGACACTCTTTGTGGGAATAGAAAGCCTCTCTTCTTCTGAAGAGCAGCTGGTAGTTTAGACCTGCTGACTTGACAGGTAGCAGCCCAACTCATAACCACTATGCAACGAGCGCTCTGTGCTGATAGACGGTTGAGATTCCAGTGTGGCTGGGCAGAGTGACAGTGGGAGCTCCTGGGCCCCCTCTTCAGCCCACAGTCTCATCTCCCTCCACTGATCTGGACTGGATCATGGACTTGGTCTCCTCTGTCTCCATTGCTGCCACGCTCCAAGCCCATCTCACAAGATAAGGAGGACATTGTCTAGTTTTTAAAAACAAATAAAGGCATCTGGGTTGTCAGATAGGAAGGAAGCTTCCCTGAGGCCCTGGAGCTCAGCACAGGAACAAACGAAGGGCCAGGCAACCGGTGAGTTCATTGCCAATTCTGTGGTCGCCAGATGTGACAGCGACTCTCACAGCTCGTCAGCTTGGTTTTGTTGGTTTCTTTCGTCTGTCACAAATAAGTGGATCCTGCTTATAATTTTTCAAGAAAAAATGATCTAAGCTAAACTTGAAGATGACTTTGCCCTCCCCCATCCACACACACAGAAAGGAAAAAAAATTGTTTGACCTTCTTTTTTCACACTGGTTACGTATCTGCTCTTGTCTGCTTATAAAAGTGGTATCCCACCATATTTGCCCTCATGTTGTGACTTCCTTCATCTAGCATGATGTCCTCCAGCTCTACCCGTGCTCTGTCTACAGGCTTATCATTGCTCCTCCAGTTTCCATAGGCTTTTTTGTTTGGGGCCACTGACATTCTTGGCTAACCAGGTTCTTTTGATGTGTCATGGTCTCTTTTTGCCTCTTTGCATCTCCTGAGGCAGAGCCTCTCGAACTTGATGGAAACACATCACCCGAAGACCTAGTTCAAAATGCAGATTGGAATCAGCAGGTCTGGGGTGGGGTTTGACACCATGCTTAGCTAACTAACACTGGATACCAATACTAAGCCCGGGACCACACTGTTAGGACATGACCACATAAAAGCACATGGAAAGTAAAAGTAGGAACCAGGTACCCTGGTGGTGCTGTGAATTAGTCACTCACCTGGGAACTGCAGCGTCCTAGGTTCGAACCTACCAGTTGCTTGGTGGGAGAAGGATGAGGCGGTCTACTCCCATAAAGATTTGCCTTCTCAGCAATGGGTCTGTTTTTTGAAATAAATTAGTGCCTCACTATTTTTAGTAGTATGAGGTAAATAGAAGAAGAAGAAGAAAACTTAAGCAACTGAGTTATCTAGCATCTCTTTCTCACTCTTCCCAGTTATTCAGTCACTTGCTTTTCCTGGAACATTTATGCCTGTGCCCCTGTACCCCAAACTTCAAATACTGATTTGGGGCCACATGCCTGCTATATCTATGTGTCCTAGAATGGTTGTTTACAGCACATTCCTTGGAGTCTGCTGCCATGGAGGTCAAAATGAAATGGTGGCACTGACCTGATGCATAAGGCTCGGCTCTTGAAACCCAGAGCTTATGGGACTGTGGAAGAGAAGAAATCCCTGTTGCAGAGTAGCTGCAATGTCCAAGAAGATGCTGGACCACTGCAAATTATTCCCTAAGTAATCTTTATAGGAGTATCTCTTCAGAAGAGGATGTGAAACAAGGGATATCATTGCTGATGTCATATGGATTTTAGCTGAAAGCAGGCAGTGCCGGTCAGATGTTTCCTTGTCGTTCAGTGACTGCAAAGTTGTCAAGGATTTCATCTTGTTTGAATCCACAAGCTATGCTCGTGGAAGCGGGAGTCACGAGATCAAAGGGTGCATTGCGCAGAGTAACTCTGGTGCGCAAGACAGACCTCTTTAAAGTGCTGAAAAACAAAGAGATTACTTTGAGAACCAGAGGGCACCTGACCCAGGCAGGTATTTTCCATCAGCTCATCTGCATGTGAAAGACATTGAATAAGGAAGAGTGAAGAAGAATGGATGCATTTGAATGCTGGCAACAAGTATTGAAAATACCACAGACAGCCCAAAGAACAAACACATCTGACTTGGCAGGAGTGCAATCAAAATGCTCCTAGAGGCTTTGTCTTATGTACCTTGGACCTATTAGCAGGAAAGGCCAGCCCTGAGGAGGACATCACGTTGGTAAAGGAGAGGGGCAGCACTAGAGAGGAAGATCCTCGACAAGGTAGATTGACACAATAGCTTAACTATAAAAATATAAAATAATGAAAATATAAAAATAATTGTGGGGATGGGGCAGGACCAGGTAGAGCTTTGGGTTCTGTTGCACACAGGGTTGCTGTGATTTAGAACTGACACTAGGGCACCTAACAACCCCTGCAGCTCTTGGGGCTCTCCTCCTTCTAGAAGGCCTGGAGCACCCTTATGAGCTGTTGTTTCTGATCCCGAAGTTTCTTCCAGGGTGAATTCAGGTGCCCACTAAGCTTTCTCAAACTCTGTGTATTTTCTCTCCCAATTTTGACCTTGATGTTACTGTGCGCCTGTGAAACAGCAGTGGACCCAGATTTGTCGTGCCACTCAGAGCAAGTCAACACAATGCTCACCATCCATGTCCTTGGAGTCTCTGAATTTCTACACCTCTAGTAATCACAATCCTTTTACCAGGACCAGTTGCCAGTCACTTAGTTCTGACTCAGAACCGAGCTCCAAAGGGTTTTCGGTAGCTGCTTTTTCAAGAGTAGATTACCAGGACTTGTTTCTGAGCTTCTCTCGGGGCCAAACTTGTGGTTAGCAAGCAAGTGAGTTAACTGCTTATATGACACAAGGACTTTTTTTTCCCCTCTCTAATTCTAGGATTTCAAACCTCAAAACAGATGTTGGCCTTGCAAAATTTGCTTTTAAGTTCTGTTTTGCACAGCTCTTACAGATATCTAACATTCCATAGTTCCATCACCTCAGGCAGTATTGTACAATTGTACCCCAATCAGTTCCAAAACATTTTCTTTCTTCTTGAACTCCTTGATATCAGCTTCCCTTTATTCTATCTCACCCCCACCCCACCCCTAGAGATCCTTATTTTATTTTATTTGTCATATCTTACACATTCAATATCTCCATTCACATAAAATTCTACCTCATGTTGTACTTGATCTTTTGTGCTTGGCTACCTTCAGTCAGCATAATATCCTACAACTTTTTCCACAAAATGAAGGGTTTCATCTTTTCATGATTATTTTTCAGGAATGTATAGTATTCCATTGTATATATCTACCAGAGTATTTATTTTTATTTTCTCTAAGCCTAACCCTTTAAATCCATTCATCTATCGATGTAAATTTAGGTTGTCTCCAATTTTTTGTGATGGTGAACTGCACGGTGAACACATTGGAGAGCAGACGTCTGGTCACGATCTGTTTCTTATTTCTTCTGGGTATATGCCCAATAGTGGGATTGCTGAGTTGTATAGTAGCTTGATTTACATCTGTTTTAGGTATCGCCAAATTGATTTCCACAGTGGCTGTACATATCTACAAGCCCACCAGCAATGGATAAGAGTTCCTATCTCACCACATGCCCTCCAACATTTGTTGCTTTGTCAGGTGGTTGCTTTTTGGGGGGATGGGGGGGAAATGAGCTATTTTTGTGCATGCTGGACAACATCTCATAGTTGTTTTGATTTGCTTTTTTCATGTTTATTGGCCATTCAGCGTTCCTCCCTTGTGAATGTTCTGTTCGTGTCTTTCCCCCACCTCCTCAGTGGGCTATTAGGGTTTTTTTCTTGCTGTAAGCTTGCAGGATTGTGTAGCTTTTAATAATAAGCCCCTTGTCTGTTATGCCATTACTAAATATATTTTCCCAGTCTGGAGATCACTTACTACTCTCTGGATAGTTTCTCAATGTCCACAAGTGTTTTATCTTCAGTCATTCCCACTCATCTCTTTTATCTTCCTCTGTATATGTATATTTCATATTTCTGGAAGCCTGTGTATTCTTTTTGCTATGGCTCTTAGCTTTGACCCCATCTTCCCACTGATGACCTGGTAGTTTGGGGTTTTGCCTCGAGGTCTATGATCCACTTTAAATTTGTTCTTGTGCGTTCAATGATGTAATGGTCTTGTTTCATTCTTCTTTAGGCTGCTACCCAGCTTTTCCAGCACTACTTGTTAAAAAGGGCATCTGCTTCCCATTTCATATTTTGAGTTTTTGTTAAAGATCCATTATCGATATGCTTCTGTTTTTATTTCTGGATTTTCTGTTCTTATCCATTGGTCTGAGTTTCTATCACTGTGCCAGTCCCATACTCTTTTGACACCTGTGTCTGTATAATAAGTTTTGAAGTCCAGTAATGCAAGCACTCCACTTTGTTCTTCTTGAAGATTTCTTTGCCAATCTTTGGCTTCATCCCTTTCTATATGAAGTTGGTAATCAGTTTTATCATTTCTCTGAAAAATGATGTTTCAATTAATATTGGGATTGCATTGAATTTATATAGTATTTATACAGAACAAGATCAACATTTTTACAATATTGAGTCTTTTGAGCCATGAGCATGGGATCTTCCATTTCCTTTTGGTATCTTGTAATAAGTCTTCCATTTCCTTTTGGTATCTTGTAATAAGGTCCTATAGTTTTCATTGTATATATAACTTGTTTTTATGGTTAGGTATATTCATAGATATTTCAATTTATGCTTAGCTATTGTAAAGGGTACTACCTTCTTGAGCTCTTCTTCTATAATCCCACCAGTGGTAGAAGCAATCCAATTGACATCTGCTTGTTGATATTATGTCCTACCACTCTACCATATTCCCCTATCATTTCCAGCAATCCTATTGTGGAGTCTTTGGGGTTCTCAATATATAAAATCTCATCATCTGAAAATAACAATACTTTCACTTCTCCCTTCCCAAACATATGCCTTTGATATACGTTTTGTGGTAGCGTATCGGCCTTAAGTTTCTCTTCCTTCTTCTTATGTGCATTTATTACTAACAAGCATCCTCTGATGACTGCCTTAACTGTATCCCATAGATTTTGATATGCTGTATTCTCATTCCCATTAGTTTCTAGAAACATCCTAATTTTGTCTCTAATTTGAGCCAGAACCCAGCCCTTTTCCATAAGTACTTTTTTTAGTCCCATGTATTTGCCCTTGTTTTGTGTTCTTTCTTTTGTTTTATTTTAGTTTTATGGCCTAGTGGTCAGAGAAGGAAGTATGTGTGATCTCTATATGTTTGAATTTAGTCAAGCTTGACTTGTGCACCAGCATGTGGTATATTTTTGGATGTGTACCATGTGCACTTGAAAAAATGTGGAGGTTTTGTTGTTGTTGCTTCCTGGTTTGAGGGATTTTTTATTTTATTTTATTTTAGCAGCTTGGGACAGAGCTCTGAATATATATATCAGGTCAAGTTGTCCAATTGTAGCATTTTTTTCTGTAACCTCCTTGCTTAGCCTCTTACCCATTGATCTTTCTTTCTTGCAGAGTGGTGTATTGAAGTCTCCTACTATGATTGATAATCCTTTTTACATCTTTTGAAAGATTTGGTTGATGAACTCTGCTGGTATCTCATTAGGCATGTATATATTTATTATGCTTGTGGGCTCTTGATCTACTGCTCCCTTAAATATTACATAGTGCCCATAGTTATCTCTTGTTATGTCCTGCATCTTGAGATTGATTTTGTCAGAGTTTAGAGTTGCTTTCTTTAGATGGCCATTTGCTTTATATGCTTTTAGCCATCCTTTAACCCTCAACTTGTACTTGTCTGTGAGCTTGGGATATATCTCTTGTAGACAGCAGCTTGATAGGCTATGTTTTCTAATCCAGTCTACTAGTCTTTGTCTTTTAATGGCTGAATTCAGACCATTGATGTTCAGAGTAATTAAATCCATCTGTGGATTTTTGCTGTCATCTTGCACCTATTGTGTTGGGTATTTTTCTACCTCCCTTAGCTGTGTGTTGTGTATGTGTGGAGAATTCATAATTGTTTTCTTTCCTCCATTAGGTCAAAGAAGTTTTGGGCATTGCTTTCAGTGTCATGTCTTCTGGATAGTGTTACAGTATGTTGTGGTCTCAAGTTTGTGTTCTGTGCATGTTGGTCTTCTGTCTGAAATTGAATTGGAAAGTGATCTTTGTCATTTTGAGGGTTGGGGGAGGACCTATTTTTGTTGTTTTATTTTGTTTTTCATGTACTCTCTAAATTTTTTCTTATTTAAGAAAACTCTAACCTCCCCTTCTATTTTGATGGAGAGCTTGGTAGGGTAGATGATTCTTGGACTGCAATTATTCTCCTTCAACTCTCTGAAGATGCTTTTCTATTCACTTCTCTTTTTCTTGATTTCTGATGAAAAATCTGAGTATATTCTTATCTTATTGTCCTCATTGGTAAATTTTTTCTCTAGTTGCCCTTATGATTTTCTCCTTTTCCTCAAAATTGGATAATTTGACTATTATATGCCTTTGTGTGTTCTTGGTGTAATTGGTGTCCTCTCTGCTTCCAGGATGATTGTCGGATCCTCTTTTATTATATTGGGAAGTTTTCATCCAAGAATTTCTTCACTATTTCACCTGATTTCTTTATTACATCTTGCTCTGGGATCCCAATTATATGGATATTGTTTTTCTTATAGCATAGTTCATTGTTCTCAGGTTTTCTTCAGCTTCTTTAATTATCTGGTTTGATCATATTTTCACGTTTGTTGAATTCTGCTTGGTTGTCTTTGAGATCGCTGATATGGTCCTCTGCTTCTTCCAGCATATTGGTGAGGCCTCCTACTGTTTTCTTTGACTGCTGCACTGATCCTTAATTCTTGTACTTCCCTTCATTATGTACACTCTATCCTCTCTATTTCTTTTTTTTTAACCTCTGTATTGATTTCCAAAACCTGCACAACTCTAAGCAGTATTCTGAAGATGTCTTTCTGTGGCAGTTCAAAGTCTCCTTCTTCTATGTATGTTGCCAGGTTCAGGGCCTCTTTGGACATTGCAATTAGTTTTTCCTGATTTTTTCTAGTGACTGCTGTTGTTGATTATAGTCTGTGTGACATTTTGGTGAAACTGAAGATAGTATTTTGAATGTCGTGCATAGAGCACAGCATGCTTTCTATCTCAGAGGCAAAAAAGTCTAAGAACTACCTGGAACCAGATACACCATGTTTTCTACCTATGTCTACTACTCAGTGGGACTAGGTCTCTGCCTTGAAAGCTTGAGTTATCTGTCTGGAGGACCTAGTTGCACCCTTGCTTTTAGGGGGTTAGGCAGGAACTCAGCAATGGTATTGCCCAATAGGGTTTAAGATCTGTTGACCGTAGTAGTTGCCGGCACCCTGCACTTCCAGAGGGTCACAGGGACCTCTTTGTGATGCTTTAAAGCATCCATCTATCCTAGGTCCCCTCCCCAAACAGGGCAAATTGAGTAAGAACAGCCTGTGGGCTGGTAGCACCTGGCCTCAGGAGAGTGATGGGGGAAAGGGAATGGAGCATACATAGACAGCTGGTGTCATGGGGACGTGCTTAGGGGTCTTGAGCAGCCGACAGCATGAGTGGGAAATTGATAGCTCAAGAAGAGCAAGTGGGCTGGCGGTGCACAGATTTGGCATTCTGCTGGGGGAAGGAGAAGGGAGCAAGCACAAGTGCTGGTCCTAGAACTCACAGGTGTATAGAGTCTTATGTTGACCCTTCACTTTATGTGACAAGTTTTCAGCCTCTCAATTATTGGGGTTTATAACAGACGCACCCTTTTATAGTAGGTAACTACATGACTCAGGACTATTGTAGTGGGTGCCCCAGGGAGGCGAGGCTTATTACCTCGGGGCAAGGAAGGCCACCACATAACCCTGTCTTCTGAATTTCAATCCCTCTGATGGGGAAAGAAGTCCTGTGTTTTCTTTCTCAGAAGGCAGTAAGAATAAATCTCCTACAACCTGAAGCCAGATACACCAACAGTCTGAGTTGTGCCTTTTTCTCTCCGTGTGTCTTTGTCTCTGCCTCTCTCCTTGGATTGTTGTGGCTCTAGAACTGGAGGCTCTAGCTGTTCTCTTGCTATTGGGGATTGCCCTTGGTTAGGGCATTCTCCCAATTGAGATTCAGATCTGCAGACTGGAGTGGTCTCCAGGGTCCAGGGCTTCAAGAAGTCCAAGCAGGCATTCTGATGATGCCCTCAAGGGGCAAGCTTCCAAATCTGTGATCCCTGAGTGAATGCTGCTCCTAGGTCACCCGAATGGGGGTGTGGTATGTGAGTCACTGGGCACAAGGGGCACAGGTAAACACAACATGTGGGTCTCCAGTGGGAGGGGACAGGGGGTGGCAAAGGACTGCTATCCTCTG
This sequence comes from Nesogale talazaci, assembly GCA_004026705.1. Classification (NCBI taxonomy): domain Eukaryota; kingdom Metazoa; phylum Chordata; class Mammalia; order Afrosoricida; family Tenrecidae; genus Nesogale; species Nesogale talazaci. The sequence goes on from PVJH01009960.1 coordinate 71,667, forward strand.
CTTGCTTGGGCAGAAATACAAGTAAAACCTTGGTATATATGTCACTGGGGGTTGGGGAGGAAATGCCAGGGGACATGGCACTTGGGGAGGGGGCTTGGGGGTTCCAGGTAAACACACTGCATGTGGGTTTCAAGTGGGATGGAGAGAGATTAGGGCAAGGAATGCTGCGTTCCAGTCACCTGGATGAGCATAAGTAGGGGATCACAGTACCTGTGTGACTGGGGTGGGGGTAGAGGTGGGTGGCAGGAATACAGTGCAGCATGATGGGAGGGTCACCTGGGTGAGAATAAACAGGAAAAGGCACGTGAGTTGCTGGGAGTGAGGGTTTAGTGCTAGATGGTATGTTATGAAGGTCATCTGGGATAATATTTCCCAACTGCTGATCCTTCTTCTTTGCATTCCATTAGCCAGTAATCATGACTGCACCTTAATTGTATATTTGACCCATGACAGACTGAAGAAGTTGGTAGAATTCTTCACTTTCTTCTTCATTAGATATCGTGTTTTGTACATAAATTTGAATAGCGGATATTGACTGGTCTTCCTTGTAGGCATTTGGGAGTCATCTTTCACAATCAGCATTGTACTTCAAGATAGGCCTTGAGGGCTGAGCCCTGGTGGCGTAGTGGTTGTGTGTGGGACTGCAGCCCACTGGGATGGAGGTTCAATTCCAGCAGTGGGGCTGGGCCTCCTACTCCCACCACCAGAGAGCAGTGATGCCCAAAAAAAAAGAAAAAGAAAAAGAAAAAAGATAGGCCTTGAAATGTCCTTTTTGATGTTGAATGCAATGCTATTATTCTTCAGATTTTTTTCCCTGACATAGGAAACTATATGATTAACTGATTCTAAATGGCCAATACAGTCCATTTCAGCTCACTAATACTTTAGATATATATTTCAAAGCCTTAAGTGGTGATCTTCTACATTTTTAGTTTGATAACTTCTGGTTTAGTTCATACATTACACTTTCTAGCTATTAGTCCATGTTTGCACCTGTTTCTTCCCATTTGGGGTTGTTCCCTCATCAGTAAATAAAATTTCAGAATGCCTGACTCAAAACAGGCCAGTAAGGTTGATTCTGCTTGGAAGAGACAGCTCTTCTGCAGTGGCTTTTGGCCCTTGCAATCTGAAGGGTTCATCTTCTAGCACTATGATCAGGCAATGGTCTGCTGCTCTTTATTAAGTCTCAGTGGCCAATTCCTCTGAAATGTACTACCGATTTCTCCTTCCTACTCTCAGTCTGGAAGTTCCACCCTAACCTGTCCACCCTGGGTGACCCTGCTGATATTTGATATACTGGTGATATCGCTTCCAGCATTACAGCAACACAAAAAACACCACAGTAGGGCAAACTCACAAGTGAGCAGTAGAAATTAAACTTGGTTGGAAAAAGTTGCTGAAGCTACAGTTCACTTGCTGCATTGCCCTGCCCAAGGATCCCAGGTTATAGCCATTTCTATCATCACAGGCAGTTCTATAGGACTGAGCTGCTTATAGTCAGCTCTATAGTCTTGGTTTGACTGGTGATCTGGATTCCATCATTTGGGGAGGTTTACTGTCTCTCTTTTGTGATTAATACTGCTCTCACCATTTTGTTCTCTGTAAGACTATGAGTGTTGTTCTCACTGATGTGTCCCCAAAACACATATATTCGATAAAAACTTTTATTTCCAGATTCCCAAGGCAGGTCTGTGGGAACAAGACAAAGCTTTGTACTCCAAAAAGAAGTACAATCTCAGAAAGCCACAGGGGCAGTTCTTCCCTGTCCTGTAAAAGTCACTATAACCGAGAATTGAGTCACCAGCAGTGAGTGTGAATGAGGGTAGAAGAGGCTTGATGTTTTGATTTTCAGCTGTTAGGTGCCATCAAATTGATTTCTATTTAGAGTGGCCTCATGCAACAGAGGAGAACTGCACAGAGAAAGTTATAGGGTATAATCTTTACAAGGATTGCAGCCTTAATTATGGATTGCAACTCAATGTAGCTCAAAGGATGCATTGTGTTGGGTAAATCTGCCATATTTGAGCCCCTTGTTGTAATTACTGTGCCAATCCATCTTGTTGGGGAGCTTTCTCTTTTTCATTGATGCTCTACTTTACTAAGCATGATATTCTTCTCCAGGGAGTGGTCTGTCCTGAACATGCCCAAAGTATCTAAGATGAGGTCTTACAGTCCTCAATTCCATGTGTGTGTGTCTGTCTGTCTGTCAGCTCCCTGCCCTCCTCACATTCTTCAATTCTAAGGAGCATCCTTTGATCTACATTGAGTTGCAACCCATAATTAAGGCTGCAATCCTTGTAAAGATTATACCCTATAACTTTCTCTGTGCAGTTCTCCTCTGTTGCATTTATTTTGAGACAGGTAGTTCTTCTGAAAGTCCATGGATAGAAATATTCTTCACTAGCACTGTAATTCAAATATATAAGTTGATTTTCAGGCATCTTTATTCATTGTCTGATTTTCACATGCACATGAGGTGTTTGAAAATACCATAACTGAAACAAGGAACCCCTCAGTCCTCAAAGTAACATCTTTGTTTTTAACATTTTTAAAGGATCTCCTGCGACATATTTGCCCAATGTAATAGGTTGCTTGCTTTCTTGACTGCTGCTTTCATGAGTCCTGATTATTGATTCAAGTGAAATGAAATCCTGCACAAACTTTTCTCCATTTATCATACTGTCATTGGTCCAGTTATAAGGAGTCTTGCTTTCCTTACGTTGAGCTGTATTCCCTACTGAAGGCTGCATTCTTTGATCTTCCTCGGCATGTTGAGATTGTATTTTACTGCTCATTGGTTCTCAGGTTTCACCACTCTTGGGTTTCTTTTCCTGGGGTCAGAAGGTATAGCCCATCGCCTCAGGAGCTGGCGCTGAAGAGCATCTCCTTCTGTCCTGTTGACGTCACCAGCAACTGCTGCATGATTGCTTTGCACTTCCTTCTGGGCTGACCACGGCAGTGGATTCTTAAAATGCACCAGAATTGCCCAAGAAGGTGGCAGAGAAGCATGAAGAAACAAACTACACACGGATCCCTCCCTTAAGATGCAAGCAAGGTCTTCCCCTGTCCATTTGCCCTCCTTCTAGAAGTATTATCTCAGCCAGTAGAACTCCAAGTGTGGAGGAGCTGCCATCAAGCCTGGCCGAGAAACAGAGCTGTCTCTGCCGAGGAATGGCTGAGTGGGGTTCCTTGGATGCCTGTGGGCTTATCTTGGGATGGACTTGCCAATGGTGCTTCAGCCACCAGTGTGTGCAGCCTGAGAAAGGCCAAGGGAGCCCAACGCTAAGGCCCAAGAACCAGACTTGGGCAGGGTCTTAGCCTCTCTCAGTCACAGGAAGAAACAGAGGACATTCTCTGGGCTCTGACAACCTCTTGGGATTGTGATGCTGAAATGCAACAGACATGTTACTGTTGCTTCTCTGGTGGCAAGTAACATCTACGGGGCAGGTTCTGTTAACACTGCCCTTCCCTCACTGAAATGAGTCTGAGAGGCTCATGAGAACCTCACACTAACGGATGTTTCTCCCAGACTGTTTGTTTCTTAGTTACCCGCATTTAAATCTAGCTCTGCTTATTTTATGGCCACCCAGGTAAGGGGAACAATTCACATATTTACAATCTTGCTCTGATCTCACATTATAGAATGAAACCTCTAGTTAATGATAGAAGTTGGGGCTCCAGAACTCACGACGGGTATTGGGAGACGGTATTGGAAAATGACGTGATATTCGGTGAAAGAAAAGAACGCCAAGGAAAATGTGGAAAATCCTTGGTGAAATGGACTGGTGGAATAGACGCAACAGTCAACTCCAACCTACCAATGATCATGAAGATGATGTCAACCTGGGTAACAGCTTGTTCTGTTACACACGAGATTGCCATGCATCAGAGCCAACTCGAAGCCAACTAGCAACAATGTTTCAGAGATGTTATCCCCATGGCAATCCATGGGACTGTCAAGATTTTCCCACCAGCGCAATCAAGTGCATTGATTCTCCTTCTATCTTCCTTATTCAGTGCCCAACTTTTAACTGCCGAAAAAGCGAGATCTTTCTTGGAAGAAAGATAGCCGGAATGCTCTTTAGAAGCCAGGATGACGAGACTTCGTCTCACACACTTTGGACGTGTTGTCAGGAGAGCACGAGCCTTGGACAGGGGCATCGTGTTTGGTAAAGTGGAGCGGCAGGAAGAATGAGCAGATGGTGGTCTGGCACAGTGGCTGAACCTATGAGCTCCAATGTAAGAACAACTGTGCTGAGAGTGGTGCTAGACTGGAGAGTGTTTGGTTCTGTTGTCCACAGGGCTCCTAGAACCAAATCAAAGGGCCGAATAATAACTGCAACAACCTCTCCAGGGTGGATCAACCACGTTTGTAAGTGGTCCCAATTCTTCCTCTCTCCCACCAGCTTTTTTGTCTTATAACTTCTCAGCATCTCCCACCAAAGAACCTCTGGGAACTATTCCCCCAGATCTGGGACTAGTCATGTGATTTGCTTTGGTCAACAGA